>BKCP01004572.1:333489-348255 GCA_008636005.1 Striga asiatica | reverse complement strand
AGAAAAAAGAAACACTGAACGTTTCAAAATTTGCAACAGTACATCTTCTTTAGTTTACATCTACCCGGGTTCTAAACTCGGATAAATTACCTTACCAACCTAAAGGATATTCATATTTTAATCCCTGAAATGTATGGAATAATGGAAACTAACAGAAGACTGATCATGAAGTTGTGATGAATGAAGATCAATGTCCCCTTAAGACGGAGCTATATGATTATGTTGGTCTAAAATTTTTCATCAATTCCTTATTACACCCATCACTCAAACAAATGACTCAATGAAATTTCATTTATCAAAGTAAATTCACAAAATCCACATTTTCTACATCCTCATGGCTCTCTAGCATCTTCCCAGTAGAATGCTACTTTTAAGCCTTATTCACAATCTTGTTTTAGAAGATACTGAGCAGGCTCCATTGTCTTCTTATCATATGATACTTTCACATGTCCACAAACTGCAAAATTCCCTAATCTAAATCTAACTTTTTAGTCCTTTACTGTGGAGAAGGACAATCTAATAATAATTGTGCTTGAATTGGCCACCAAATCTAGTGTGTCTGAGCAGGGGCAAGTATGAATTAAACAGGGTGCATATAGCAAAGCTATGAGCAAAAATAAACTAAGGTGGGTTACATTACCCAATTACCATACGATTTCATAAAACCACAACAAATTCCGAACGCAAATACAAAGTAGCAAAACAAAATCCTTAAATATGACAAACAACAAAGTAGCAAAACAAAACTCTTGTCATCTCTTCATGTGGAGAAGAGTATCCTAGCAACAGATTCATAGCTTAGATCCAACTTTTCAGTCTTAATTCAAGGGGAAACTTTCCGCCTGTCTTTTAGCTCTGGGCTCCTGCTGACACAAGCATTCATCAGAATATTCAGTATTTCAAATATTTAACTATACTAACGTTTAGTCTATTTTACCAAAAACTAAAGTCAAAACGGCAAATACTAAAAATTGTCGCAATCACCTGCCTGTGTTTGTTTTATCTTCCAAGGATGCAATTTTTTATTTAAAACATGCACAAGTTTCACGGGAATATTTTTAAATTTCGTATTTTTTTTTCTCAATAATTGAGCTAAAATAACGCAATAGTTCTGTTTGTAAATAGTATCAGGTGAACGTTTTTTACTTAATACCTTTCTATATGATCAAGAATAAGCAGCCTTGGTCCAGGAGGTATTTTCACATCTCTGAGAGCACTGAATTTTAACATGAAACAGAAGGTTATCAGTATCTATGGTCGCGCTTTGAAATGAAATATCAAGAGTCAATTAAAATAGTAAATTGAGTTACTACCTATCAGTTAGCAAAGGCAAAGTGTTGTCCGTCAACAAGCCTCGCTTGAAATTCTTCTCATAGTTTTGTAGGCCGAGGTTGCTTAGCATAGATCTTGTCTTCACATAGTACACATCCTCAGCTGGTGGTTGTGAAAACTTCTGTCCAAACTGTATTACCAAGCATAAGTATGTGCTTAGCCTCAATATGTAAGCATTAGCATATGAGAATAGTGGGAAATTCCAATGAAATGAAGAATATTTTAACAAGCACATTGAATTCCAAAAAATATTGATCTATTTAAAAAGGAAAATTTTCAAACTAATAGATTTACATTGCCATTTGATGTATTTCCAAAAGGAAAATTTCACCAAGCTATCAAATTGAGTTTCCCCAGAATATATATAACACTTTCCTCATGGATCGCAAAGTAAACCATCAAATCATTAATTATCACATAATTTTCCAAACTCGACTCACGGACCCAGCACTCACATACTATTAACCACCCATCATATCTTTTATCATTATTTAATTACTTCTACATCACATCAATTTCCAATATTACAATTGGATTTTGTATCTATTCATACTCATAAAATTCCTTACTCTCCCACTTTTCTTTAACACAAAAAAAGAAAAAAAAAAATTCAAAAGAAAAATCATTTCCAATTGCACCTAATTAAAGGAGAGAGAGAAAGAGAGAGGTTACTGACAACATAGCATGAGTAAGCAATATAGAGACTAAATTTAAGGGTATTTAAGATGAATACAAGGTATTCTGCACAAAATAATCACCTGGAAAATTCCACCTTGAACGAGAGCAAAGAAGAGACCAGAGGTAACAGCATTTGCTGCCTGATTAGGTCCACCCACGCCACTTACTAATGAAAACATCGCTCCAGAACCAAAAGCAGCAACCATACTTCACTCCAGAGGAGAGGAGAATAAAGATGATTAATAGAGTAATAAGCCATAAAATAAATCATATGTGAGTGTGACCATCCAACACAGAACAATGCAAAACTTAATGCCAGAATAGATTACCCAGTTCAGAAGTCCACCAACTGCAACGTGTATTAGTTACAAAACAAATGAGATTTCATTATCAATATATATAGATCAATATATGTTTAGTTTAAGGGAATAAAAATGTCTCAACAGCGAAAAAATATTGAGATTTTGGTTTATAAGTCTGAAAGTCATCACTATCCAGATGCCCAAATCCTTGATTTTAATGTATTTGTTTCTTTCTGTCACTAACCAATGAACAAAATCAGCTATAACTTTCAGGAGAATCCAGCACAGAGTAATTGTGGGGCTTCTCAATAATATGCATATTTTAATTCATTTCTACTCAATTTTCCATATTAAAAACACTCATACACACACAAGGACAAGTGGAATGGACCAAATTGGACCGAATACGTAGTCGATAAAAGCCTCAAAATTGGAGAGCTCGAGACACCTTTCCTCTGGTCTAACCTTAATATAAAGAGAAGAATAAGGTTGGTACTAAATCCAGGTTTTCAGCATACCCATACCTAGATTGAACATCCTCCTTGCCTCTCAATCTTTTCATGACACAAGAAATGCCGGCATTGACACCAGTCATGACCGCAAAATTACGTGCTTGCACCAACGGACCTCCAGAAAGAGCCTGCAGGGAAACAACAAAGCAAACAATCATTTTTTACGTTCATCATGAAACCAAACTTTATGTACTATTTAAGTCCAAGAAGCACATTTGCTCCCGAAGTCCATAAAATACCTTGCATCCAAATCCGTAATGGTGTCCAGAAACCAAGATCGCAAAGTACATGAATATATGCAAGATACTTGTGCAAATTTCATAAAATATTACTCCTTTTACAAAATCGATACTTGAACAATTGCACAGTACAGTTGATGCTGGAACTGATTGATTCATCATAACTGACTCATGTTCGGTGAAGACACTTTGATTATAACTATTGAGAAAGAAGCGTACAATAGTAGTTCTTTACTGATCATATACATCCTAAGTACCACGCAAACTTATTATTCTATTTTTTTTACAAAATGGCTATAGGGAGACTAGCGGTGGGGATTCTACATTCCTAAGGGACACTGAGGTACATGGAACCAACCATGTTTCAAACAGTTCAACACCCTTATAAAGAGAGACCATTTGAGCTACAAGCTCGTGGTCCCAACACCATATTATGCTTAATTCCAATAAATTAATACCTATATTAATTATATTTTGTAAACTTATTGCCTATGATATAATATGACATCCATATTCATAATTATCTAAATAAACCGATAACATTAACACATTTCCTCTGTTTTATAAATCATTTTAGTTTTTTTTTTTAAGCGCAGATTGGAAGTTAATTACTGATGTTTTTATTTTTGGATGTAAACTTATTGTATTTTGAATCAGATGCTATTAATTCAAATATTCGATATTTGACTCTTAAATTAATTTGTTAAAATAAAAAGAGAAATAAGTTGATTAACATCTATATACCCATTAATCAGGATATGAAATTAATATGTTTTGGAACTCCAAAAGTGACTTAGAGAATGCAATATTTTCTTTTTCCTAAAATGAACAAACTTTTTGTCTAAAATGTGATAGGTAGATAGAAACAGAAGGCGTTCTTCTTCAAATTTTCTTAATTACCAATTTTTTTAATAATTATTCCTAATTAAATTTGTTGTACATTGTAAAACAATAATTAGTAGTCAATTATATCCCCCAATGTCCATCTTCCACTAAATAGTGAATGGGAACCTATATAACACGGATTGGGAAGCAGCTTGTTCTGTTTTTGTTTTCAAATTACCTAATTTATTAGATTTTTTTTTTCCTTTAAAGTGGGAACCTATATAACACGGATTGGGAAGCAGCTTGTTATGTTTTTGTTTTTAAAAATTACGTTACTTACTAGATTTTTTTTTCTTTAAAACCACCAATTATACAATTTTCTCCAAAAATTATATTTTGGACAAATAGTATTAAACACTGGCGTTACACTGTTCCAGATGAAAATAAAAAACATAATATACAATCAACTAAATCGAACTTAACCCAACAACACCTTCAATCCGAGGACAAAATATAATGCAGTGTACCAACAGAGCAACGTATTGGGATTATAACTCACCTGAGCTTGTTTAAGTGACGCCATAGCATCAGGGTTGAGGTTTGCGGCGTTCGGCGGCGGTGTAAGAAAAGAGGAAGCGTCAGCCGTGAGCGTTCCCATTAAAGCGCCTATTGCGGCTCCTTGGACCCCGCTGGTGGCGGTTACGACGGCCGCCTCCACCGGCAACGATTGCTTGGCCAGCCACACACGAAACCTAGTCTCGACCTCCTTCAGCTTCACCTGTACAGCCGCAATCGGGTTCTGCTCGGTTTGCCCGAAGAAACCGCCGCCCTTGGTCGGAATCTCCATCACCTTACCTTCCCCCATTATATTTTCACCGTTCTTTCTATAGTGGCGAAGGGTTTGTTTTGGAGGCTATCAGGATTTTGGGAGATGGAAGAAATGGATAACAGGGTGGATTAATAGAATATATATTTATATTTATTATTGACCAATTTTGCCCCCGTACATAAACCAAGCCAAATTGATCCGGCAAACTCGTGTGCTTAGTAAACTTATTTACCATAAATTGGTGATTCGTATTGACACATGTTCAGATATGGTTTAATTTGACTATTACGTTTGAAAATTATCATAAGTTATTTTAGTTTTCCTTCTTCTTATGTTACCATATACCACTCTTATCTTTTTTATTTAATTCATATATTAATTATTATAAATATGTATTCTTTTTATTTTTAAAATTATATAAATTTTTTATTTGTATTTTATTTTTTTATATATGATCTACCAAAATAATCTTATTTTAACGATCTTTAATTTGACATTCATATTGTATATATAAAATAATAAATAATATCATCTATATTTATAAATACAATTAATTTTATTATCAACTCAATTTAAAAAACATCTTATAACAATATAAATTATTTTATAAAAACAATAAATATGTAATTCATTAACACACCATAAAATAATCATTTTATTGTTTCTTTCCATAAATTTTGGTTAAATTTACAGAAATAAATTTTAAGAAATATTATAAAATATTGTTTCTCAATTTAAATAGATTATATAAATAGTTGAACGTTATTATGTTATTTAAAATAGTAAATATGAAAAACTATAATAAAATAATTTTGTGTTTAATAAAGTTATAAAATAATACATTTCTACATAAACTCTAAACTAGTACGTACCCCGTGCGATGCACGTGACAAAGATAATTAAATGAGTTATTTTCACAAGCTCAGTCCGTTTAAGTCTAAAAAACAATAAGTAATTATCTATTTTCTATTTCTTGTAATCAACATTAATTCGAAAAAATAATAAGGTTATAATCTATTTTTCACTTTTAATCAACCACAACATTTTTTTTTTTTTTTTTTTTGCTAGAATATTAAATATGAGCATGTTAAGGCTAGCTTGTAAAATTATTAATATATTATCTCACTAACACATTTATACTAATACAAAATTTATTTTAGTATATATATAGATATTTTATGATTTGACTACTATTTTGTTATGAATGCTATTTAGGAAATTAAAGACTGATATCCAAATCCATCAAGGTAAGCGGTTTGGTTACTTTCACTGCATAAATTATATTTCCATGATTTGACTAAAATTTATTAATTTTTCTAAATTATATTTGTCAATCCTCTCCTTTAAAGTAATTGAATACTTGGCCAAACTAAAAATGATATAATGAAAATATATGATTATTATCTGGTTTAAAATAAGGAAAGTATTTCAAAAAATCTGAATGTGATCCATGATCTTTTCCTTGAAATGCTTGAATTTAAATGTTTTCTAGTAGTTTTCATATATCACATTTAGGCGGGGTTTTTGAGAAATTTTTAAAAATATTATCAAGTTTAGTAACTTTAAAATTTTTAGGTGGAATGTTAGTTACTATTTCAATATTTAAGATTAATTTTGATACAATATTTTGTTGTATAATTATATATATATATATATATATATATATATATATATATATATAAAAGTAGGCCCTGGACAGCCGCCCGGCCCGCCTTATCTCAAGCCCTGCTCTGATTAGATCAATTTCAAATCTGAAAAAATTTGAAATATTTGATTTTAAATATGCTATAACATTATAAGAATATTTCTTTACAAAAATATTTCACAACCTATCTTATGATTTCTTTTATAGAAAAGTAAGAAAGAGAGAAAAACTGAAAATGAGAAAATAATAAAGTACCTTTATTTTATGAATGAAAAAATTATCATAGGAAACATAGTCTTGTACAAATATCTTGAAAAAAAAAAGTTATATTTTACTTGTGAATTGTGTTTTTGTTAATTAAAATTGACTTGCCAACCAAATGAAGCAAATCAAATTATAAATAAAAAATAAAAAAATTGTCATCCATATTTTAAAATGGTGTGAAACAATCTTTGGGGTTAGTTATACTATGTGGTAGATTCATAAAATTGAAAAAATATTTGGGATTTTGAAAAAAAGTAGAAAATCAGATTTACTGAAAAATTAAAATTCTACTCTTTCAGTTCTAATGGCAATATTTTTTTAGAGGGAATTTTTCTATTTAAATAAATTTTTAAACTCTTTGTAATTTTTTATATAATATTATTGTATAATATCTTCAACTAACGCGACTTTCCAATCATACGAATAAAAATACGATAACTATGCAATGTTTAACTTACTCACATTCTGAGTATGCATAAATATACAGATTCAAACCTCAAAAACCTCTCGATTTAGGCGATGCATGTGGTGTTACATCTCATTTGGTAGTGAAGAAAAGCACATAATTATTATTATTTTTAGTGAATCTCGAAAGTGATTAAGGCGATGCATGTGGTGTTACACTTCGTTTGGAAGTGATTTATTTCCTTTTTTTTTTTGGTATGATAACATAATCATCTCATTAAACATGTGAATTAAATCAATATTCTTATTTTACAAATAACTTGCTAGCACATCAACCAGAAACATGGATTTATAATTAAATTGATATTAAAAAATTTACAACCATAATTTGATATTACAGTTTGTTTAAATTATCATTATATAGGGAACAACTTATTAAGATGAAATTCTAATGTATTGAAGAAAGAAAATATAAAATCCATGCCAAGAAAATCAAATAACGAATATGATTATTATATATTTCAGTGAAAAGTATTTCAGTGTAAATCATATTAGTCTGAATCTTGAATTCCAGGATGTTTTAACTGCTTTTGACTCTTGTGTAATTTCAGTTTGGTGACTTGATTTTAATGTGGATGACCATGTTGGTCTTTGAGGGGGTTCCATATGGAAACTCCAGGCTCTGGACTGTCTAGCATGTAGGTTAGATAGGAAAGTGTTGGTATCAGTTGATATCCCTTGTGTAAATTGGTTTGAGTTTAATCTAATGTGTTTTTATTTGAAAAAAACAAAAGAATATGGTTGTTATATATTTGGAAAAAAAGATCATAGGTAACAAGTGCAACTTTCGTTTAGTACCAAAATATAAGAACATAATTTAACCGCGCTTTTTAAGAACAGAAAAAGATCCCCAGAAGATCTTCTTTTGTTTCTGACGAATGGGAAGACTGTGATTCAGAAGATCGGTGAGTGAAGAGAAAAGCCGCCGAAGCAAGTCGATGTACGAATCGTCGTCGTCGCCGTAGCCACAGCCTGTGCAGGTAGCGCAGCAGACCCATGAATCCGATTATTGCTGAGCATTTTATGCGTGTTCGTCGCCATCACCAAAACAACAAACAAAAAGAAAGAAAAAAAGAAAGCAAAAGATAAAAATCTCCCCAAAAAAAAAGACACCAAATAGGCAAACGGTCGCCGTCTCCCTCCTCCTATTCTCCGCCTCCGCCGCCAGATCCATCGTTTCCACGGACCTCGGAACGGAAAATTTTCAATATTTGGACCTCCGACCCTAGCCCGACTCCGAAGCTGATGAGAGCTCGTGGCGATCGCCGCCGGCTATCTCAGCAGAGGAAAAGGGGAATTTTGGCCGAATTGGGATTTCGAGTTCTAGCGAGGTGTTTGGGATTATTTCTCAAGCTAATCGAGACAAAATTTTAATGGATCTGATGACGGCGGAGAAGGATAATTTTGGCAGAATTGGGTTTTTGGGTTCGCGAGGTTTTTGAGATTTTTTTTAAAACTAATTGAGACAAATTTTAATGGAATGAGTGGTTTTTTGGCCGAGACTTTTGGAATTTTTTTTCAGTGGTAGATTGTATGAAAGTTAGATAATATGGAATGTCTCCTAAAAATCTTCATGTGATCTCATCCAAAATAAGGAAAACGTGTATGAAAAAATTTCCAATAAAATTTTAGGGGGAAAAAAAGGATTTGAGCGGCAAAATAAAAATATTTTTCAAACATTTTTTCTTAACTGTATTATATAGTAATAGATTATTAATCATATGAATTTAGAATACTTGAAAAATTAATAAACGTGAGACAAGGACCCTATAAATATAAATATAATCACAATACAATAAAAAAATTATTTTGTTTAAAAAAAACGAATCAAATATATGAAGTTGTAAATAATATCACTTTTATACATATATAATTTTTAAAATATAATAAAAAATATCCTTTTTGGCAAATTTAATGTGAAAATATGGGCACCACTTGAATTAGTTACCACTTTGTTAGTTATTTATCATTGTTGCATATTCATCATACATAATTTCACAGTAAAAAATGTAAAATATTTTAATTTTTATTGTACAAATCAGTGATTTAAATACCTGTTGATAAACGGATTTAACCAACGTAATTAAGATATAAATAGTAGCAAGAATTGCAGAAAGTTGGATTTTTATTGAATTTATTGAAGTCGGTAATAATGTAGAACAAGTCGGTTTTTCAGTACACGAGGTCGATCTCCGAGGAAAACCGAGGTACTTAATGTTCGAATTTAATGTGTCGGGATCCCCTCCCTCGTATTGAATTAAATGCACCTATTTATAGTAACATTCGGCACACTTTTTGAGGGTATACGACAGCATTTAATGTGAGTTGACAACGTAGGGGCGGCTATGACGTAAGTGGTCATGTAGGCAATGATGACGACATGGGTGCTCCATCAGCTGACTGATAGGCGTCACTTTTGGTCGGACCTAAGTCGGTTCTTTTGGAAGTCGGTTTCTTCACAAGTTGCACATCCTCCTGACTTTGCGGTGAACCCAATATACAGAGATGTCGTCTCAGTGCCGAGGTGATCCGAGAGACAACTCCTCACAATTCGGTAATTTCGGTGATAAGTATAAACAGTCTTCATTAATCATCTCAAGGAGCTTTTAATGATCCTGATTCGAATCTGATATTAACATAGAGGCCCCTGGCATTGAGGAGTACGCGGATAAGCGTGCTCCTTAATGACAATTTTCTCTTGACTGACTTTCATTGTCGAGGTCTTTCACAAGTCTTCTATAAAAATACCGAGATGATTTACTTAGCTGAGAATCACATACGTCTTCAATAGATAAGTTTGGGTAGGACCAAAAGGCGGTTACAAGACGGTTTCTAAGGAATGTGAACGTGTCTTTCCCACTACCCTTCCTAACGGGCACGTATCAAAAGTAACGGTTGTGAATTCTGACGGTTTAGGGACACGCGCACGTCTAAGATTAAGCCCTGAACATTTAAGACAAAATTAAGAGAATTTCTTCCAAAAGACATGACGGTTACACGTGCCTCTCCATCCCCAACGGTCGGAAAACATCGTATATATATATATCGATGCAATCTCTCTTCATAAAATCTTCATCTGAAAAATTTCCTCATCTTTCAATTTCGTGAATTCTCCCTTCGTTTTTTCTTTCACCTTATACTTCTTCCTTTGGCGACTTGCACATTTCTTCCGAGAGCTCACCTAAACTTCTGGTAAGCCCTAATTTCATCTTTCAATTTCTTAATTTCTTTATGCTCTTCTCGGTTTTGATAATGGCGGCGACGGGCGG
This sequence comes from Striga asiatica, assembly GCA_008636005.1. NCBI lineage: Eukaryota > Viridiplantae > Streptophyta > Magnoliopsida > Lamiales > Orobanchaceae > Striga > Striga asiatica. The sequence goes on along the minus strand of BKCP01004572.1, from coordinate 337,895 downwards.
TGAGCAAGCGGAACCTAGCAGCAGCCGGACTGTTTCAGACACAGAGTTAGATGAGGAGCTGATGGAGTTGATGAGGGATTACTATCAGTGGGACCCCGTTTTTGTCGAGCGTCTAGACATTCAAAAGAATAGCTTCGAAGGCGATGCCGAGGTGGAGCAAAAATTCTCCATCAAGTCGGGGTATTGGAGTCGCCCGGCTCGACGCTGGCCCGACAACGATGTCTTATTTCTAGGGGAACCCAGCACCATGACCGACGCCGACGTGGTCTTGATGCTTGAGTCGATTCGGATCCACGCCTTGTCAGAATCTTTGCCCCTTATTCGGGAGAGAGAATTCACTGTCCCCCTCCCGGTTGTGTGGGGATTTTTGTCGAGAGTCTGAGGTCGGGTTTGAGGTTTCCCCTTGATAACGTGATCACCGACTATCTGCGTGATTGGGGTATTGGCTTTAGTCAAGTGACTCCCAATAGTTGGAAGAAGATCATTGGGATTATGATTTTTCTGGCACAGAAAAAACAACCATTCCCGACGATCGACGAATTCAGGAGTATATTTTTCTTCAAAAGGAGTAGGGAACGTGAGGGGGTTCCACCAGCTGGTTATTTTTTCTGCTTGGCGAAGCCGCAGGACGACCTGAAGATAGGACAGCTGATCACAGGGATTCTTGAGACCCTTCGTGGCTTCCAAAACGAGTGGTTATGAGTCGGTGGAGATTGGCAGTCTCCCGACTTCCGACTTGAGACGTCAATCGACAGGATGATGGTCCCGACCCGAGTTGTCTCTTCTTTTCTTAAGTTTCTCTTATACTCGGAATCTCCTGACAAGTTGTTTTTCCTTCGCTAACAGGTCGGACCTTTTCATATTTGCAGCCAAGAGAAAAAAAGAGCCCAAACTCACCGGTGAATTTAGGGAAAAGCTCGAGGATCTTGCTAAGCTAACCATTCCAGAACGCAAGTGGAGTTTGTTGACGAAAAATTCTTAACTTGCTGACGCCAAAATCAGAGCTAAGAAGACAATTCCCGACTTTGAACTTGGTGAGTTCTCGTTCTGTCATCTAAACGGATTTTTGTTTTCCTTCCTTTATTTGCTTTTGAGAATCGAGTTGACCTTTTTATGATTTTTCCTTTTTTCAATTTATTATCCGCTACTCGGTTTTTTCGGGTTCAAATCCGTTCGAGAGGCAAAGGATTACCGACGACAATTTTCCGTTAAAGATACCGAGATGGGTCGTATGAATTTCTTAGAAGGACTGAAGACGAAAGTAGCCAACCGCACTCCCGGGGGCGCTAATGTTGAGGCCACTTCGAGCCCACCAGTTACCATTGCGATACCCTCCCCAGCTACCGAGATCATTTCGAAACCTATTCCAGCGACGAATGCCGAGCTCCAGATCACAACTCCCATCGATCCCGCCGAAGTCGAGAAGGACGCCGAAACGGCCAACCTCGACCTTCACGTGGTTATTTCATATTCGGAGGAGGCCGAGGTGGCAAAAAAAGCGGCAGAGGGACCCTCAACTCAGAAGAAGAAAAAGAAGATATCAATCAAGTTATTTTCACCTGCAATGAATACGGAATAAGTTTTACACACTACTAAATAATAAGCTAACTTTTTCACCTCATAAAGTGTGAAATAAATTATATAATTATGCGACACGCTATGCGAATAATAGACATTTGATAAAGTGCGAAATAGTTGTGCAACAAACAGGCGATGCGATCAACTATGCGACAAACAGGCGAACGCACTGATAAAGTGTGAAACAATTATGCGATAAACTATGCGACACACCAAAGATAATTGATAAAGTGCGAAACAATTATGCGATAAACTATGCGACACGCCGAAGACAATTGATAAAGTGCGACACAGTTATGCGATTAAGTATGCGACAGACAAATGAATATAATTAATAAAATGCGAAACAATTATTCGATAATCTATGTGACAGACAGACGAAGATAATTGATAAAGTGCGAAACAATTACTCGACAATCTATGCGATAAACTATGCACCAATCAGGGGAACATAATTAATAAAGTGCGAAATAGTTATGCGCTAAACTATACGATAGACAGACGAAGATAATTGATGCGAAAAGCTATACGACAGACAGTAGATAATAAATAAAGTGCGAAACAATTATACGATAAACTATGCACCAAACAAAGGAACATAATTGAACAATTATACAATAAAATAAGCGAAAGGCATGCGAAGATACTGATTCGAAAAGATATGCGACAAACATGCGAAGATAATTGATAAAGTGTGAAAACATAATGCAAAAAGATATGCGACAAACAAAAGAAGATAATTGATAAAGTACGAAATATAATTGATAAAGTGCGAAATATTTATGCGAGATGATATGCGACAGACAAGCAAAAATAATCGATAAAGTGCGGAATATAATTTAAAATATTTTTGCAGCAGAAATAACAACCAAATATGATTAAAGTTCAACCTACAAGTGATAAAACACTTGTACACTATGGAAACAGATCAAACTACGTCACTAGAAAAATTACGATATGTTAGTAAATCTCAAACCAACTAGTGAAAAATAAACAAGTAAACTAGGGTGTATTCAATTGGGATGTTAAGTGACATTATAAGACTTTAAGATTTTCATATTTGGGAGGAATTCTATGAAATCTTATGTCTTGAGGTATGATTTGAAGTGGGATTTGGTACGAGGTTTTTTGTTTAGAAATCCCACCAAATCTTAAAAAGTCCTAACAATTCCTAGTGTCAAAATAAATTAAATACCTCATGATTTTGTAAGACATTTTAAAATCTTAATTGAATATCCCAAGATTTTTAAATTTCTTAAAAAGTCTTAACAAATCTAAATTGAATATACCAGGATTTCTAAAGTCTTAAAAAGTTCTAACAGAATACACCCCCTAAGATTCAAACTTTCACACACATCTCAACCAAATTTATCAAATACGAGTTCATAATGAAATAGCCAAACAAAAAACAAAATGAAAAGAGTCCAGAAAAAAAATATCGCTTAAATAAAAGGTGAATATTGAGCTTGGATGATTTTTCTTTCTGATGTATATCGTCTATCTCCTTCGTCACGTCACATACGGAGCCAAAATAAATATTTTTTACCGGACTCTTGAGAAATGAGAAACTAGGTGCGTGCAATAGAAGAAAATCAGCAAAGTGAAATGCAGTCTATGCATTGATGAAGAAACTTGCAGTCCATGCTCTCCAGATGAAAATCGCGACTGCTGTTGTACGCGACGCCCTTATCTGCTATGAAAATTGCACGCTCATCCAATTCTAGTGTACATGCTGGAAATCTACTTCGTATATTCATGTCTTCTTATTTTCTCTATCAAACATTTTAGTGTATTGTTAGTGATGCGCAATTTGCCTCCAAATCGGGTTTCAACCGATACAACCACAAACCGCCTTTCACCTTGAGTTCCAATGACAACTGAACATATCGGGGAGGAGTTTTGACGAAAAACCTCCGACACTCAAGTAAGATCTCGCTCGTGAATCCAATAAAACATTATAATATTACATAAATATGTGTTGACCCAAAATAAAGTAGAGATAAAGACTGAAAATGTCTTAGTCTACATGTGTTTTATTGGCCAAATTATTATCATGTGATTATTTATTTCCACTGCGTATTTAAATTCGAATTTTTATTTAAAAATCTAAATATTTTGGTACCTAAAATTCTAACAAGCTTTGCTGACTAGTTACAACCAACTGCGTTATATTTTGGTGCCTAAAATTCTAACAAGCTTTGCTGACTAGTTACAACCAACTCGAACCCAATATTACACGGCAGTCATGCAAAGATTCTTTGCATGCATTTGCCATATTACATTCTCACGTTACAATCTCTTATGTTAAACAAAACTTAACTCAGTTGTATGCATTCTTAGGTTATGTGGTGAAACAGCGCACGAGAAAAAACATGAAAAAAAGAAAAAAAAAAGTAATTTTTAATCGCGAGGGCGGGCTAGCCACAACGAGCTTAGGGCCCGAAGCCGAGAGAAGTAATCACTGATAGAAAGGAGGGCCCGCGCCGACTGCCGTGTCGTCAATATCCGGTGCATTTGCTGCAGGGTTTGTTGCCGTAAATTGTCAGCCTGCACATTTTTTTTTTCTTATGGATGTTTTTCTTGCTATAAATATCCCTAGCATTCATTTGCATTCATTTAGAGTAAAGTGAAATTTTAGTCGTTTCACTACCCTAACTTTTTCGTCCTCTTCGAATGGCTTTTTTCATTTCCGTCCCTTATGTTTGCAGAAAGGTTACAAAAATGTCATTTTCGCAACAAAAAGATATCTTATGTTTTGTAAAAAATGTTGCAATTTCGTCCCTCTATGCTCGAGGACCTTTTTGTAACCTTTTTGCAAACATCAGAGA
>BKCP01004572.1:312739-322762 GCA_008636005.1 Striga asiatica | reverse complement strand
AATTCTTTTTTTTTTAAGTTTTATGAAAGATTATTTTTTTTAGGAGTTCACAAATTGTAGGAATTCACATTCACAAGATTGTAGGAATTCTTTTTTTTAATGTTAAAGAAAATGAATTAAAAATTGAATTTTTTATTATTATTTTAGTAAGGGCAAAAAGGTATTATTTGGGTGCGGTAATTAGTAAAATTGGGTGCTGTGAATATTAACACTCTTTCAGAATACGTTGAGCCTATGTGGCAAATTCTCATGTTTCGGAATCTTATTTGGAAAAAAATCATGCTTTAGAGTTAGACTTAGATATCCCCTCTTAATATAATTTGAAAACGTGCTGAGCCTAAATGGTTGTCTCGCACGCTTCGGAAGCTTACTTGGCAACATTACATGCTTCGACTTTTGGTTCGGATACATTCCCTAATTGTTTAAAATAAAATACTTAATAAATAGGATTTTTACTTAATCTGATCCCTCAAACTCCCAAATAAATAGGATTCTTATATGCATTCCTCCAGCTCCAAAATAAATTTGATTCTTATCTTACATAGCTTCATCCTCATTCTTATCTTATAAACTTACCAGATTCTTATCTTATATGTCGTGTAAACCAAAATAAAAAATTTAGCTTTATATATTATTTTATTTATATAAATAATGTAAACAATAACTTTTTTATATATTTTAAATTAAAAAAAATACTATAATTTTACAAAAAATTTCAATCCAACCATAAATATATTATTTAAATATTTTTAGATTATCTATAAAAATACATTGAAATAGTTATAGAATATTACATGATCTTTCTAATATATTTTAAAGAGTTGAAATAGTTATACAACAACATGTGTTTTTTCTATTATTTTATGTTTATATTTTTTTTTTCAAACAACCCGTGTAGTACACGGGTGTCGTACTAGTAAATCAATATTTATATTAATTATATTTTAATGTTTAATTATATTAATTATATATTTATGTTTAATGTAGTTATATGTTATAAGGTATAAAATTTATTATAATATAACACATATAAGTCGCACAAGTAACATGTGTCATACTAAAATATATAATAATTTATACTCCCTCTTTTTATATTTATCACTTTGGCTTAATTGATCATTGATAAAAATAAATCCCCTTTATATATATTTTGTTCATATTTTTCCATTTCTAACCCTCCATCTAATACAAAGTGTCTCTTCATATCATATCTCCATCGTTTTCCATAACATCCATTAAATAGGATTAATATTGTCAAGAAAAAGAAATCTTAATTAGTGTGTTGCATTTGAATTGATATTATGAAGTCCGTTTGTATTTTACTATTTATTTATATATATAATATAGAATAGTAATATATATCCTTATAAATAAAATTTAAATTTATTTATCAAACTAAATTAAATTATATCAAATAAAACTATAATTATATTATAAAGTAATAGAATTGGTATGTATTCATTTAAAAATGATATTTATTTCAAATTTAATTGGTTTGTTGCCAATGTAATAAAAATAAATAATTATTTATATAAATTCTAAAATTACATATAAAGTTAAAAAATTGTGAAGCACGACTGATACGACACTTGATATATTAGGCATTTAATTAAGTAAAAAAATTAATTTATTTTGTTTAATATTAAATAAACATAATATTCTACACTTATGCATATACATATCATCAAATTATTTCTATTTATTTAAGATATATATTTTTATACTTATGTAATAGTAAATAATATCGATATTTTTATATGATATAAGTAAAAAAATTCAACACGGGTTGACATTTTCATTTAATGTACGGGTGTTTAATTATTATGATTAAAAAAATATAATTTGACAATTTAATTAAAACCCAAAATAATGTTTTATATAAAATTAAATTATTTTAGTTTTTAAAAAAAAATAAAAAATTTAATATTTTTAACAAAAGCTTGCTAATTCAACACTCGTGTAATAAACGGGTATTGTACTAGTATATTTATTAAGCATAAAAGAAATGTCACGAGAGTTGGAGAATGAGGAACAGTGAATCAAAGGTTTGACTGAACTTTATGAAAAGCAAAAAAAAGATTAATGGTGTAGAATCTTAGCGAATGTCAATGATGTAGAATCATAGCGAATGTCAATGATTCCTGATTTAGGTTCTCGGACTCTAATCAGATCTGGGGTCTTGTAGAACCACCGAGTGGCGTAAAAGTCACTGGGCGAAATCTATAAATAATATCGTGAAGACTTTGGAACAAGGCTTGATGTGAAATAGTAGAATCAGAAAGAATAGCTACTATTTATGAGTTAATTTTTTCACCAGTAGCTATGCTCAAGTCTGTACGATTTTTTAGGATGTTGCCGCTCATATTAGTTATGTGACTAGGCAATGTGGATGTCAAGACAATTTCCTTAATCGAAAGTCTTGTGGGTATATCCATGGAGCAGCACCCAAAGGTGTTCATTGAAAAAGGGCTGAAAGCATCTAGTCTGTAAACTGAAACGATCCATTAGTCAACTGAAGTAGGTTTTGGTTGATGATTCCAACTTATGGATTTGATCGTACACCAAGTGAGCATTGTGTTTATCGCAACAGAAGCGTGGTGGTAATTTTTTACTATCGTAGACGACATTCTGATCACTGGAGACAGTGTAAAGGTGTAGTTACACATGATCTTGAAATTGGCTTTTGAAGAAAATAAATGAAAATAAAATATTTAAAACCTTAATTTCAAAACACTATAAAACTTCAATCCTTGCAATTCCCGCATCGCACAGTCACATTCTTGAACAAGCCCGTGCAAGGCACGCTCATCATTTTTTTTTTGAGTTAATTATTAAATATTAGGAATATAAAATATACAACGAGGACGGTGTCGCAAAATCTGCAGAGGACGTAACAGAGCTGCTCGGAAGGCGAAACGGAGCACATCCATAGAATTGATATTTTGTATAATCCTGTATTTACACGGCATATAAAGTTGGAGGAGATAAGAATTCTATTTATTTTGGAGTTGAAAAGGATCGGATTAAGCTAAAATCCTATTTATTAAGTATTTTATTTTAAATAATTAGGGAATGTATCCCAACCAAAAACCGAAGCATGTAATGTTGCCAAGTAAGCTTACGAAGCGAAGCAGCCATTTAGGAAGTAATAAAAATTTGTATATATTCTTTTAAAAATGATATTTATTTCAAATCTAATTGGTATATTATCAATCTAATAAAAATAAATAATTATTTATCTAAATTCTTTTTTTTTTTCAAGACGATAGAAAAAACTCATATAACAAAATAAATGTTCGAGTACAAATAGAGCAACACCCTAATGTCGAAGGAATAACCAGAGAGCACTACTAATGCTAGTAGGCTAAATACAAGCGAAAACTACCAACTATAACACCAAAGGCAGTAATACATCAACTGAGCCCCCCAGTGCCATAAAATCAAAGAAAACAGATACAACACAACACCATAATAAAGAGAAAAGAAAAGACTAGCCACTGAACTAACTAAGTAGACCTAACTTGTCTTCCTTGTCTCTGATGAGCTCGATTGGTGCTATGCTTAACTGTTTCTTGCCATTCTTCCCAAGCTCCAGATAGAATGCATCTGTCCGGTCTCCAAAGCTTTTCAAATACCCAAAGATTGCGCGATTTTCATAGCCACCACAATATATATGTGGTGAGCTCTATTCTTCCTTCATCCACTGCAGTGTGTCTGATAGAGCAAATAAGTCCCCACCAGTCTTTGAATTTGCAGACCTGCATCTGAATACCTGGCCAAGAGACCTGTGAGTGCTTCCAAACTTTCTTAGCTCTTGTGCATTCAATCAGTACATGTTCCACTGTTTCTGCTGCTTCACCACAACTGCTGCAAATGATATCCACTTCCATTCCTTTATTTCTCAGATTAGTATTGACTGGCAGAATGTCATTGATGCATCTCCACAAGAAGTGTTTCAGTTTGCCTTTGACATGTAAGTTCCAGGTTCTCTGTCTGATTCCTTGGTTCCTTCTGGAGGTACTACTTCCCTCAGGTAAGTCAAGAGAAAGCAGTTTCTTATGGTGAAGAAATTTGTAGGATGATGCTACTGAAAATCTGCCCTTCTCTCCCATCTTCCAGCTCCATTTATCATCAGTTTGGGAATCACCAGTATGGATTTTGAGAATTTCTCTGCAGTCCTGTTCACAATCAGCTCTCTCATCTTGGGTTCATCCCACTGTCCATTGTCACTAAGGATGATATCTTTGACCCAAAGATTCCCATGAGCATTAGGATCTTTGAGGTGTAGACTCCTTCCTCTAATACCAGGGACCCAATTGAAGTCATGGAGTTGGACAGAAGCTCCATTTCTGATGTCAATCTGCAGCCCCTCCTCAAGAAGACCTCTGACTTTCCATAAAGACCTCCACACCCAAGAGGAATTTTGTTTCAAGTCTGCTTCAAATATAGAGGAGTTGGGAAAGTACCTGCATTTCAACAGCTTGCTCATGAGGAGGTTTGGTTGGGAAAGTGTTCTCCATAATTGCTTCACCAGTAAAGCCTCATTAAAAAGTTTGATGTCCCTGAAGCCAAGACCTCCTTGCTGTTTGGATAGTGTGAGTAAATCCCATCTTTTCCAATGAATTCCTTTGGAGTGGTCTGGTCCTTTGCTCCACCAGAATGTTGCAAACATGCTAGCAATTTCTTTACAAATGCTTGAGGGTAGTCTGAAACAAGTCATAACAAATAGTGGAAGGGCAGTGAGAACTGCTTTAATGAGAACTTCTTTGCCTGCTGCTGTGAGATGCTTATTTTTCCAGCTTAACAATCTATTCTTAACTGCATCAGTTACAAAGCCAAAGACTTCCCTCTTGGATTGCCCAATTCCTAAAGGTAACCCCAGGTATCTAGAAGATTTCTGCACTTGAATTCCAGGAAAGACTGAACACACTTCATTTGAACAGCCATGCTTGTATTCTTGCTGAAAAAAACTGAAGACTTTGCCACATTCACTTTTTGACCAGTGAACCTTTGATATTTGAGGAGAATTGACTGGAGAACTTGGCTTTGGTATCTGTCAGCTTTACAGAAGATCAAAGAATCATCTGCAAATAGTAAGTGAGTGAGAACAGGAGCACCTCTGGCCACAGAAACACCTCTGAATAAACCTCTCTCCTTCTCAGCATTGATCACTGCAGATAACACTTCTGAAACAATAATGAAAAGGTAGGGAGACAGTGGATCTCCCTGCCTGATTCCTCTCTCAGCAGATATATAACCACTAGTGCAACCATTGATTATAAAAGAGTAGGAAACTGTGGTTACACATTCCATAATCCAATGCTAAAATACATATAAAGTTAAAAATTGTGAAGCACGACTGATACGACACTTGATGTATTAAACATGTAATTAAGTGAAAGTACAGGAAGCATGTTGTAAGAGTTGTTGGCCCCATTTCCTTTCTTAGGAGAATATCTGCTCTTGTCTTGGATTCGGCATCACATCAAGCCGATGTGGCACTGATGACGACTTTAAAGTCCTTTCTGCTTTGACAGAGCTTTCCAGCTTTGTTTGAATTTTCCGCCGTCGTCACAAAAGCAAATAAAGAAAAGGAAGAAAAATAAAAAGCATAGGAAATGTCCTTGGCCAAATCGTTTCATCAGAGGCATGTGTGGGAAGAGACTGCTGTAGGCAGTTTTCGCCCTTTCTTGTAGTTGTAGTGAAGCTTTACCCAGACTGTTTTCGTCTTCAATTGTCTACCGTACTGGGTTCTGACATTCATTCGTTCTAGTCGTAAGGATAAAGCGCTAACTCAACCTTTTCATTTTCGATGACGGAGTGAACAAATTTGACTTATGGAGGAAATCCTGGTAAAGCAAATGTTGTGGCAGATGCCTTGAGCAGAAAGGGCTATTGCAGCAGTCTCGTCACTAGAGAGCGATTGCCCTGAGTTACATGAAGAACTGGAAAAGCTGAGATTGGAAGCGCACTGGCCACCTTCATACACTCCAAGACTTGTCGGCTTTAGGAAGAGATGGGCTTAGGTTGGCACTTCTTAAGAACCTTCCCAAAGTACCTCAATCTATTTTGCGAAATATTCAATAAACATATTCTACAATTATGCATATACATATCACCATATTATTTTTATTTATTTAAGATATATATTTTTGTACTTATGTAATAGTAAATAATATCGATATTTTTATATGATATAAGTAAAAATATTCAATACGGGTTGACATTTTCATTTCATGTACGGGTGTTTAATTGTTATGATTAAAAAATATAATTTGATAATTATATTAAAACTCAAAGTAATGTTTTATATAAAATTAAATTATCTTAGTTTTTAAAAAAATAAAAAACTTAATATTTCTTACAAAAGCTTTCTAATTCAACACCCGCGGTTATTGTACTAGTATGGTTTATTCTAGAAAAACAAATCTATCTATCTATGTATATTGAATGAGGTTGTTGGAATACAACAACAACAACAACATAGCCTTTTAGTCCCAAGTAAGTTGGGGTATGCTAGAGATGAAACCCAAAGGAAACCAATGGTAAGAGAAACAAAAAAAGGGCTCAAAACAAAAGGAAGAGATTGGAGCAAAAGAGAAAGGGGCAAAAGTCACGGTTCTGGCACGTTGATTGCTAGCCTCCAAGCGCTCCTATCCACCGCTAAATCCTTGGAGATACTCCAATCTCTAAGGTCTCTCTTAACCGACTCTTCTCAAGTGAGTTTAGTCTGACCTCTACCTCTCTTAACATCATCGACCCGCTGTAGAACTTCCCTACTAGACATAGCCAAAACTCAGGCCGGGCCTGGGCCCGGCCCAGCCCAACGGACCGACGGGTTGGGTTATACTGACCCTGAACTGGCACGGCCTAGGTCCGTGTCGGGTCCATGGCCCGGCGGGCCGGGCCGGGCCCAACCCGGGTCTGGCCCGTTCTTAAAAAATAAGAGAAAAAAAGAAAATTCCAAACCTTTGATTTTTTTTCGTGCCGCACCGGACCTAGCCCGGACCGCCGAGTCAATGGCGAAAAAACAGGACCCTTACACGGCCCGTTTGAAATCCGGTCCGGTCCTGGACCCGTGGTCAACAGGTTTGACCGGACCGGGTCTATGCCGGGTCAGTGCCGGGTCGGCGGGCCGGGCGACCCGGTGGCCATGTCTATCCCCTACGCACCGGTGCATCAGGAGGCCTCCGTTGGACATGTCCGAACCACCTCAGCCGATGTTGCACCAATTTCTCCTGAATTGGGGGCGAACCCTATCTCGAATATAAAATTAAATTATTTTAAAATAATAATTTTAAAATATTTTAAAATTATTTCTCCTCAATGAGGTTGTTGGAATATTTTAAAATAATAATTTTGACTTTGTAATTAAATTAATTGACTTGCTATTAAAGAAAATACGGTAAATATTACTTCCATAGTTTTGAAAAAATTAAATTATATTATACCTACATGTTGCAAATCGTGCAATTCAATTAGTAGTATGACTTCTATATAAGTAAAGTGGTATCGCATTTAAAATTTATTTTGGGATAATTAACACAATGAAAATATGATTCTTTATATTAGTTACGAATTATTGCAATTTATTATTCATTTGGTAATCAACCATATACCGTGATTTTCTACATGTCTTCAAGAAAACGACTATTTAATAGGTTTTTCTTTTGTAGAAAATATTGTTTGAATATGCATGATAAAATTGCAAATACAATCAATTAATGAATAAGTTGTTAAAATCCCGCGAAGTGAGGTCGGATATATGGATCACATGTCGTCATCGTGCTCGAAAAAAACACATGTCCTCATTCAAATTTAAATATTTTAAATCATTTTTTATCGTCTCCTTCCAAGTTTTCTTAGGTCTACTTCTCCCTCTTTTAATGTGCATTCTTAATTCTAATGTTTCTACCCTTCTCACCGGGGCCTCGAAGTCTCTCCTAAGCACATGCCTAAACCATTTTAATCGTGATTCCCTTATTTTCTCCTCTATGGGTCACATATATAATATCTCAAATTAATCATCTTTTGATGAGCTTCGATTTGACATCCATATTGTATATATAAAATAAATAAATTATATTTATCTTTATAACAATAATAAAATTATTTATTAAAATTAGTTAGAAAATAAAATTATTTATCAATTAATATATTTATGTTTAATGTAGTTATAGGTTATAAGGTAGAAAATTTATTATAATATAACACGTATAAGTCGCACAAGTAACATGTGTCATACTAAAATATATAATAATATATATACTCCCTCCTATTTTATTATTTGTCTCTTTGGTTTAATTGATCATTGATAAAATAAATGTCGTTTTAGATATTTTGTTCATATTTTTCTATTTTAACCATCCATCTAATACACAGTGTGTCTTCATATCTCATGTCCATCGTTTCTCATAACATCCATTAAAGGGTTAATATTGTCAAGAAAAAAATTTTTAATTAGTGTGTTGCATTTTAATTGATATTATGAAGTCCGTTTGTATTTTTACTATTTATTTATATATATATATGAAATACTTTTATCTATGAATTAGGCCTATTAGTAATACATTAATCATAAGGATATAAAATACTTTTATCTATGAATAGGTACAAAACAGTAATATATATCCTTATAGATAAAATTTAAATTTATTTATCAAACTAATAAATTATATCAAATAAAACTATAAATTATATTATAAAGTAATAGAAATTAGTATGTATTCGTTTAAAAATGATATTTATTTCAAATGAATCGACACATGATCTTAAGTTCAAATGATCACAAGAAAAGGAATGTTGCGATTATTCCGAGCTTCGCGTCTAGGCACTGTCATAAAGCTCATTCGTGGCATGCATGACACTGAGGCAGTCCTTTGTGCATGGCAATAGGAAACTTAGTGTATGCAATTCAGTAAATGAGGCCTGTTATTTATTATTGGTAGAACATATGATCAAGCGAACGTAATTGGGCTAAGGATAATATGTAGGGTTACCAAACGACCCACATGCAGCATATTTTTAAAATCAAATAGCATAATAGACCATTTTTTATATCAATATATTCGCTAATTTTTTTTTTTTTTTAATTAACTAGGGCTAATTTTGAAAAATGTAGTGTGATTAGTTGTTAGTGGAATTTTGAGTTTATATTAAAATAATATTTAAAATAAAATAATTAAAGTTGATTTGATGTAAAAGTATGAGAGCGATGATGTGATGTGATGTTTAGTTAAAATTATGTGAGACGATGAATAGTGAATTAAAGTTGATGTGACATGTAAAAATGATTGATTGATATTATTTAATTATATTGATAATATTGAAAATTTTATGGTTACGTTAAAATTGAGTAAGATTTTGAGCATGAAGTGAGTATAAATTAAAAAAAAAATTATAAACAAACACACCCTGATTCTCTGTTATACATATACTAGCAGCCTGGAGACTGTGCGATGCACAATCGGCTCATGGTACCAAACTACAAATAATCCCTACAAATTGAAACTAACAATTTTTTTTTTAAAAGACACTTTCCAATTTAGCATGAACCCACCTTATTTCCATGAACATGAATTGATAACACTGGTTAAAACTTAAAAGGCAAGCTGCAAGGCAATGTGATAATCCTCTTAGTTGCCATAGCGTGAGGGGACATGACTGCCTTAGAAAACCGAGGCAAGCCATTAAGAAAAAATACTGATACATCATACAATTCACCAATTATGACAACTAAATACGTAAAAACAAAGCATGATAGCTAATAAACATGTTAAGAAATACTACACTTAAAAATCCATATACAATTCACCAATTATGACAACTAAATACGTAAAAAAAAAGTACGATAGCTAATAAACATGTTACGAAAGACTACACTTAAAAATCCATCATCAACATACAGAACATTTTGGTTCACAAGGTGTTTGTATGAAAAAGTATTCAAGAAGGGAAACACATGTTTGCTGTCGATGGCTTTTCCTGGACGATCAGCTTATTTGTTGCCATTTTCCTCCCCCC
>BKCP01004572.1:145331-312724 GCA_008636005.1 Striga asiatica | reverse complement strand
AAAATCTTCCTACCATCCGTATTGCAACTGATATGGCTCTGAGATGGAGGTCCTGAGATGAAACGGGATGTACGATGTTTTCTATTTCAAAGAGTGCTCAAATTTTAAGAACATGCCGAAAAAAATGGTGCTTTGAGAATCTGATCTACATTACTCGTCCCGACCACAATTGTATGACCCTAGACTACAATAGAATTTAGAAATGTCGTAATTAAGCGGACAATTGTTAAAACAAACATATGCAAAACTTAATTAACAAAACAAAACAACAAATTGTACACACATCAAAAGCTAAAAATTAAAACAACACAATGTAAACGTACAATCCAAGAAAAATAATACATTCGAACATTACACCTGAATACACAAAATATTTATAATTAATTGGCATGGAATTAGTAAAGATGTAAATAAAGTTTACCCTATAGTAAAATTCTAATTTTTTTTCAAATCACATGGTATGCATAAAAATTTGCCATGGAATTTCATGCAGATTTGTCTGCCAGGTTCTTAGCACTAATAATTTTGACTTAAGCGGTCTTGTCATTAATGTTTTTAATTATCAATAATGATAAGGAGCCAACTGTTGACTCCGTTATGGAGCCAACAGTCAATGAGATAGCTCCATATGGGGTTGTCCCACATTGGAGCCATGTGAGGCTGTCCCATTGGTTGTTGGCTCCATAACGGAGCCAACAGTTGGCTCCTTAGCATTTCTGATTTAATTATAGTTGCATGCTATCAACTGATAAACGTACAATTTCAGATAAATTTTCATTTGCTATCTTATCTCCTTTTCTAGGCTTGATTTGTATTTTCAGAGAATTCCTTTTAGTGGGGAAAACAGTGTTTGCTGGTCTAGAAGAGTTCATAAAGTTAATTTCTAATTTTAGGTTTGTAAAAGATGAAATTGCATTTATCTAATCGTCCTTACTTTCATCATTCGAGGTATTTGACCCGGAGCCAAACTGATGAAGATGTTTTGTAAAGAAAATATGGCTTAATTCTTAAATTTTGGCGATAGTAGCTAATTAAGTGCAAACATAATTGAATTCACTTAAACCATATTTTGAAGTGTGTATTTGAGAATTATGTGTGTAATATTTTACGAGGCTGCACACCCAAGGGATTAGAAGAAATGTGAAGGTTAGAATTTAGTTCAGTTTCTTAGTGGTTAGGCTAGTTTTTTCTTTCTGGTGGTTTTGGTTGTACATGTTTTACTCTTGTTTTGCTGGTGTCTTTTTCTCTTTTGTGCTTTAGTTGCTTGGTTGGTCTGCTAGGCTGCTTTGGAGAAGTTTGTATGACTAATTAGCCTGTCCATTTTGTACTCTCCTTATTGAGTTTGGATCTATCATTTCGATAAAAAAAAGTACTATATTGTTTCAAATCATGTTTTTTTGTCGATTATATTTCGAAAATCCCATTATAATTGCCAGTATCTCAAAAAGAGAGACATAATCACCAGAAAAGAAGAAAAAAAAACAGGCTTCAAAGGATTCTCTGTCATCTTTACATCATCTTCCTACTTTTCCAAAGATTAGTATCATTTTCTCCATAGTATATCCTTCTTGATTTTTCTGACGTAAAATCAAACCTATACACACATAAAAGCAATAGTATGACCGTGGAAATGCTATCAGAATACTCGAAAAATGATGAGAAAACCAAGCTCAAAGGGATTATCATGCCCGAGGCTGGACATCAAAATCGACATCTAAACCTAGTTCTGGTCATATACAAAACCCACGGCTTGCATGGAAAAATGAGGTTGATGCAATAACAAGGAAATTTATCTAGAGATGGCGCTGGAAATTTTCCAGATTTTCCACGGCTACATAATTTTGTTTTCACAAGAGCCTGAGTCAAAAGAAGGTTCAAGTTAAAGATGAAATAACATGAAACCTGAATCACCATGCTAGAAGTGGCCAAGATAGAGATTTTCTTTTGTTACACAAAATGAATTTCACAAACCTTTTCTCTCTTCCCTTTTCTTCTTTCTCTGCTCTCGAGAAATCACCAAACCAAGCCAAGAAATGGAGAATATCATAATAAGCTTTAGTGAATAGCTTATAAAATCAATGTAAAAGCTACACATCACGAAATCTGCTAAACCTAATGCAACACAACCGCAAAAGCGTGATCTAAACTGTATTTCACAATTAATTCTAATAAGGTACCAGCAAACACATTTCACTTGCATTAGGCTGTTAAACCCCATCAAACCTAACATCAAACCCATCCACACATTAAACATTAAGTAGGTTGTCAAACCCCATCAAACCTAATCAAATTGACACTTCCTCCAAAAACAATAGACATCAATGCAAGGAAAACTGATATTTTTGTTCTTGTTCTGAGGAATAATAAACCTCATGCTTGAAGCTGGCTATCTAGAATTCAAAATTCACAATTTAAAAAAATGGGTGCCTCGATAAATATATATAATCAACCAAAAGATTGCTTTATACAGAAAATGAATATGAATCATTCTTCAATACAAGAAATTAGTATACAGACAAAGTAATAATCTCTCATGCGTACATAAAACACAATCCGCGGATGCAAATAGACTCACAAAAATCAGAATCAATTTCTAAGCTTCATATTCAACAGCCCATACTGAGGAAATTGGAAATTTCAACAAGAAAAAGATCATCCAGTTAGAGAAGGCCAAACAGCGCAAATACCCCAAGCAAGATCAGCCAAATAATGTGAACCAACAGCAGCGCCTGGCCCGCGGTGCCCGACCCGCCATTGCCCACTTCGCAAAACCCTAATTTCTTCACTCGCGCGCCAGCACAATGGGCCTCGGAGCAACCGCACCAGTACGTGACGCCGTCGACCCCACAAACCGGGTTGGGCCGGAAGCATTTCACCGGGCAGACATCAGGGTTGGAATTCAAAGGGCAGATGTCATTTTCCGCTTGATCGGAGGGCAATTTGATGGGATTAGGGTTGGATCGGACGGTTGGCGGGAGGAGGGTGGTGACAAGAACGACAAGGATAAAAATCGCCGGCGGTTTGATCTGCAACACGTGCATTTTCTGCGATCTTCAAATTGTTCGATTGTAGATCGCAAGTCTGAGAACTCCAGATGCTTATTCAATAAATTGATATTGTTTACTTTCCAATTGGCACGAACTAGATTCTGGGTCTTGGAGGGATTGGCAAGAAAGGAGCTGAGGTTATGAATTCTAGGGTTTTCTTTTCTCCAATTTTGAATCGGTGTTACCTATCGGAGAAAGAAAAAAGGGAAATATATCTTTTGCTCCGAAAGGGCATTAATTCATATCTGGCACCATTTAACATAACAGAGAACTTTTTATTATTTACCTGTATTATACATGGTAATATCGTTCGCAAAACAAAGAATATTTATATATCTATATCTATATATATATTAAAGCTAAGGAGCTGAAAATTTCCCCCCAAAACTACATTTAATACATTGTAATAAATTTTATCAACTTCTATGCATGATTTATCAACAAAAAATATTTATTACATATAAACATTAATTTGTACTCCCTCCTATTCAAATTAATTGTCGTTCTGACTTTTCTGCTCATTAACTAAATATTTGTCGTTCTGCATATTTTTTTAATATTTTTCCACTTTTACCCCCCTCCAACTGATAAAAAGCGTCTCTTCATATCTAATATTCCTCTTTTCCCGTGACATCGATCTCTATTCCCATGGCAGAAGTATATGCCAACGTCTCTATATATTTTTCCAATCCATCTTTCATCTTTTTTAATCTAAATTTTTTTAATCCTTTAATTCTGGTTCTATTGTTCTCCCCCTTTTTTCCTCTTTTGATTCATGGATTTGAAAGGTTATGATGCTTCGATATCGGATCCAGAAATTCACTTTGCTACATCTATTCAATCTCACAAACTTCTTGTGGATGAAGTCCTTCAACTATTGGAGAAGACAAAAGCAAGTTTAGATGTTGCCCATTCAATCGCTATGCAAATTAGTGATTTGACAGAGTCATCTAAGGTGTATGTGTCTGATTCGGACGTTGAAGATGATATTCATAAACCTCCGCGGAGGTCTATCGTACTTAAAAGGACTCCGAGCAAAAGAGAAGAGAGGCTCAATCACTTTGCAACTGGAACTAGTTTTTCAAAAGGTAAAAGTGAAATAAAGGTTGAAGAGAAGCCTGTTGTTAGTGAAGCAATTTTGTGTCCAAATGATCAAGTTGTGAACGAGATGCTGAAGATTTTTGTGCCAAATCTATTTACCGAAAAGCTCTCGACCAACGTGGCAGATTTGCTTTGAGCGGATAGTCTTGTTCGTCATTTTTTTTTTTTTTTTNCAACCAATTGGTTATTTATCGTTGGACTTTCACTAGCAGCCAAAGTTGGTTTTTTCTTTTTTTTTTTCACTTTGACGTTATAAACTAAAATCTTTAAAAATTAGAAATGATTGGGCTTTGTTGCGCAATTCTGTCATTTTCCTGTCAAATGAACCACTGTTTTAGTACTTATAACCAAAAGAAGAGAATTTAGTATACAATGTGGAAAATCCTTATTTTCTTTCTGTATTCTTGCTCTATTATCTTTTTACCTTTAATCTTTTTCTATTATGCTTGATTTCTTATAATTTAGTTAGTCTGTGGTTTTTGTTGGTTTCTTTTTGTTTTAAAGGCTCCTGTGGATTTAGTGTTCATCTGGGTTAGTTGTTGATTCCAATATGATGACTGTGTGTTAAATTGAGAACATACAAGCAATATGTATTGTGTTTCATCATTGTTTTTTTTTTCGTTATGATTTAATGTACTTTTGTCTTTAAAGTCTTTAAATAGGTTCAATTGTTGCATTTGCTAGTACTGAGCTCCACTAGGCAAATTGGTGTGGATTCATTCTGTTAATTATGTTATGGTCTTGAAGTGGTTTGTTCCCAAATGAATGTGCACAGTTAAAGCAAAAATGTATTGTTCTGTTAATTATGCAGTACACACTAACAGATAAACAAAAATGTATTGTCCTGGGGTATGTCAAAAGGTTCAGTCGTCAGTTCATATTTCGTTGACCAATTCTTCCTTCAAATTTTTGTTCTTCAATTCACATGAGATGTGAGTAAAACTGAAAATTGGAGAAGAATATGGCCATTGGGTTCCTCTTATGTTTCTATTTATTTTTGTTTCTTAATTAGTCAGGAGCTCTTTCATGTATCATGTGTTTAAAGGAAAACCTAATGCTCAGGAAAATTGCTCGAGTGATTGGTCAAGGCTCCAAATAAATGATTAGATGAAAAAAAACTCATCTCTACAATTACTACTGTCGCGACTTTAATTATTAGCTTCCTATCTGTCGTGACTTTAACATTGTCATTTTAGTTTACTGTTAGCTTGAAACAGTGTGTATTTGCGCCTTTTGTTTTCATTTTTTCTTAATATTCTGCGAGTATTGGTATCTTCTTATGTAGAAATGTTTATGTTAAGAACAAAGATTAACTGTTGGATATTTATATTACTATAAGTATAGAGTTCGCTAGAGATTTTTCAGCATTTTCTGCTTATTGGACGAATTTGTTTCTACGGTGAGCTAATTAATCTTTTGGATTGAATTTGTTTCTGTTTTTTTTTTGTTTTCTTCTCATGTTATATTGTTATTGATGAATTTAGCTGTTAGTGTTATTTTTTCTAGGGTGAGCTAATTTTTTTTTTCTTCTCCTGTTATTAGATTTTAGCTAGTTTCATTCTCACATGCTTTTGTATGAGTAATTTACTTTATTTTTTGTACTGAATATATACTTTGATTCTAAGCCTTCCCTTTTCCCACCGATTTTCTTTTTCCACAGAGAATGAAGAAACGGTAGAGTTAATAAAACTGATTTGGTGATCATTATTTGAACAATCTGCATACATTTCGATATGGTGACTAAATCATGGTTCCGAAATTTCTGGACATCCAAGAAATCCGACTCCCAAGCACACAAATCACAGATTGCGGTTTTGGCGTTCGAAGCCGCTAGCCTTATTACCAAACTCCTCCACCTATGGCAATCTCTCACCGACAAGCAAGTCGCGAGATTAAGAGACGAAATAACAAATTCGGCCGGCATCAAAAAGCTCGTCTCAGAAAACGACGACTACATCGGCCGGTTAATATGCACGGAGATGATGGAGAATTTATCCCACGTGGCACGAGCTGTCCCAGGTTGTCGAAAAAGTGCAACGACCCTCTCTTGAGGAGGTTCGAGCAGGCCTACAGTGATCTAATAAAAAACGACGCGGACACGTAGAGGTGGCAGTTCTCGTGGAAAAAATGAAGCCAAACATACGATTACACGATCCTTCTTCTCGCTCAAACCGTATTCAGCGTTTTTGGAAGGATCTAGCACGTTTTTGGAATCAATCAAGTGGCCGATTTAGGAGTCAGAGAATCTAAAAACAAAAGCTAAGGCGCAAACATTGTCATTTCAATTTACTGTGCTAAATCTAATCCTTGTTCTCCCAAACCATTTTTAACAGTTAACTACCTTTTTAACATTTCTAACAATATTGCAGTTAGCTACCAAACCATAAAGAGAGAGCTCTCATTATTTTTATTCTCCCGACTTATTTTTACAACATGAGTGTTAGAAATTTAGGTTTGGCTTTTTTAATTTGGCCCTTCTAATATTCAGAATAGAGTTAGATATCGTCATTTAACAACTATCAGACCTATCATTTGGCCAACTAGAAATATTACTCCCAAAGGTAAAAGCATACACTGGATATAGAAATTACTAAAACAATATCACCAACATGAAAAGGCCAAATGCAATCCACAAGAGAATAAAACACTAGGAGGGGAGGAGTTGTCTGTCTTGTCTCTCCATAAAAAAACAAGCAACCGAACTGCGAGCAGACTTAAAAGTTCAAATTCATATGCAACATTAAAGCAGCACATCTGGACTTGAAGGAGGCCATCATTTTTCATAGACATCACTAATTTTCTTCCAATCTATCTCCAATCGTACCGTTACCTACAAGCAAATGATAACATTATCAATAATAGTGAATACATGAAGAGGAGAGGTAAAGGTTAACATTGATTTACCTAGTCGTGCTTCTAACAAGTCTTTACTCGATTGTACTAAGGTAGACTCGCATGAAATTTGTGTAGGAAGTTGACCTAGTCTTTGAAGTCGGTTTTTGTTTATATGAGGGATTTTATATCTATTTCCTCCTCCTAATTTCATGATTTCTTTCATACATAATTGCAATGTCAGCCACACGCAATTGAGCTTGATGGGTGAATAGTCAGAGAATGCCTTCTCTACTGCACTTACAAGCTCAGGGATATTCCTCGCGCATATTTTTTGCTGTAACGACTGTATGGCCCTAAAATACCCAAGGTCAAGTATATTCAAATCTGGAGAATTAGGAGGCTGACAAGTTAATCGAATGTCAAAGCCATTTTGTGAAGCTGCTGCTAGAAAATCAGGGTCATTAGGAAGAACGTGCGTCCTAGCATTGTCTTGTTGGACATGAATAGTTTCTCCATAATTAGAGCTAGGCCATTTCTCAATAATGGATGGGATAACTTTTTCAATCAAAAATGCTTTCACATTCTCTCTTTTAACAGATGTGATCGCCTTTATCTCCATTGTGCCAGCTTGTCTGTTCCTGCTATTTCTTTGGGCTGGTTGCTCTGTGACAAACGCCCAACATCCAATTTTTGCCCGAAAATACCACCCTTCCTTCACCATCAAATCTAGGACGAGCCGTGGCTGCTAGAAACATAACTTTCGCAATGTTATTTTTACTTTGGCATGAACGATGAGGATCTTCTTCATTGTTGAGTAGGTAATACGTTTGCTCCTTCTTTGTCAAGTAAAACCATTTTTCGTCGATATGCACATAGTTATACATTCCCTTGAACTTCGGCTCGTTCAACGTTGTGCTTTCATCAAGCATCGATAAACAAAATTCTAGCCGTGATATTTTATTTTTGTCTTTCAAATGTGGCTTGATGGCACTTGAGTGACGACGTAGAACGTCTCGCTTAAAAAGTCTATACAATTTGGAGTAACTAACTCCTAAAGCATTAGAAAGAGATGCAAGTGTTGTTCGTTGATGCAACTCTATCTGTTGAATCCTACTTAAATCTACCTCAATTCGTTTACGACCACAGTTCCGTGTCTTCCTCGACGAAACATCCACATCTGCGCCTGGTGAAGTTCTCTTGTGAATTTTCCATATTCTTTGAACTGTTCGCAGCTCAATATTGAACATATCTTTCACTTCTTTTGTTGTGTTCTTTTTCAATTTACCATTTACACTTTTCTCCAACAAAGCATGGTAAACCGCCCACCGTTCAGCGTCAGTTAGGATCCTGTTCTTTCTCTTTTGAACATTGCCTATTGAAAAAATGTTAACCAAATTTAACATAGAGAACAATTTAATGAAACTATGAAACTAAATATTGCGACAAGGGAAACATAGTTGAAACTTACAATATCTTACCAACAGAAACCTAGAAAAAACTAATTAAAACTTGTATATTTGCATAAAAAAATAAAAAATATCCCAACTCTCTAGCACACAAAAGAGTTCACAATAAGACCACTAGAAACTTTCATATATCTATCTCCACATAACATACTACTATCAAATCAAACCTTTATTATTTTTGCTTTTTTCTTTTTTAAGGTAGCCTAAGCAAAGAATACATGTTCAACCTTAAGGTCTAATCTCATAAACCAATCTAAAAAATTTATCCTCTAATGATTACAACTAATAAAAAAAAATATACATACACAACATTACTCCATGTAATCAAGTCAATGAAATATTTTAATAAAAAAAATATACATACACAGCATATACATACACAACATTACTCCATATTTTAACAAATCAAGTCAATGAAATAATTCATCACACCACCACTTCATGTAATCATTAATGGAATCAGTGGTGAAGAAAAAAAACAAAGAAAATAAAAGTGAACCAAACAAACATACACAGTGAGCAGAAAAGAAAATACACAGAAACAAGAAACAATGAGCATACATCCGTAAATAAGAAAAGAAAAAAAAAATGATAAACACACATACACAGAAACAAACAAACAACTAAAAGTAACTTGATGAGAAAACATCAAATTATTCAAACCTTTCACGAATTAGCAGAAATTAAAATTCTCCGCAAGCATACATCCGTAAATACATTACACTCTAAACTAGCATGAAGTACATAACTAACAACAAAGGTATCCCAATATTTTGCTTGAAAATTCACCACACAGCGAGCAAAATGTAATTTGGAGAAAATAAAAACATCAAGAAAACAAAAAAAAGTTGATGTCAATAAAACTCACCTTGACTTGTTTCCCCTGCTTCACCATTCCCGTCATCAAATTCATTGAAAATCCCTTCTCCACCCGATATTACGTGCCCTTCATGTACCCCTTCTGTGTTTCTATTTCCTTCTCCGTCATTGGCTTGCTGGCCAATTATCTCTTCCACAGATGAATCGGACCTTGCATCGTCATCATCTTCGAAAAATTGATTTAAGTCGAGCTCGATAACAGGGTATCCAAATTCCGGGTTGTCGTCGACATTTAGCTCGATTATAATGTTCTCTGAAGATCTCGGTACTGCATCTTGTACCTCGTAAGGAGGTTTGTTCAAATCAATCGGAATATTTGAAGTCATTGCAAATCTTTATTCATAATGTGTAATTCAATTAAATTATCCATATCAAATTTATAGACCTCCTCGTGAATTTTGGCTCCTTGTTGAAAATTTTGAAATGTTGAATGTGAATTTTCATTTTACCTCCTTGTTGAAATTTTAGCTCCAAATCTTTAAGGTGTTGAAAAATTAGAGTTACAGAGGAAATAGGTGGAAGACGATGGGTTTTTAACTTTAAACCCCTTTTCTCCTTTTCTTTGTGTTTAGTCCAAGCCTTTTTTCTCTCTCTCGTTTTTTTTTTCTTTTTTCTATGTAACAGATTAATTATACTCCCACTTTTCAAGAAAATTGCCCTCACGGGGAGTATTTTGCAGCTCCAGTTTCTTTGCAAGAGCTCTCTTATCCACGTTATTAATTTTGATTAATGGGGGTATTATTGGTAAAAAGATAACCCTTAATTATTGTGCACAAAGCCAAAACGACAATTAATTTGAATAGGAGGGAGTATTATAATTGTATTGGAATTTGCACTCCAATTTTTTTTGACTAAATAAATGCTTCAACTACATATATTACCATGAAATAAATTTTGTTAATTTCTATGTATTATTTATCATTCAAACAATATCATAAATATTTGTTACAAATAAATACTTATTTTAGACATAATCAATTATTATATAAATTCCCATTATATATGTTTTTTTCATAATCAATTATTTGTTACAAATAATTAATATTTAATATTATACGTAATTATTTATCATGAATTCTCAATCGAATATCTGACTTATTAATTGTCTCTCTCTCCATTTGTGAGTATGAGTTCTTTTCCTTATATATTATATTTTTTTATAATAATAAATTATCAATATTATTTAATTAATCACTAAAATAAAATTTAAAGTCAAATATTTTATTTAAAATCATTTATTATTTTTATTGGAACATCAAACACAATATTATGTTTTCGGTTATATTGAGTATATTTCAAGGTAAAATAGAAAAAAACATAACTAATATGATATCTATATGTAACATAATAAATAAATATTTTTATAGTTTTTAATTTTGCATCTATACGCATATATATAGATAAATTTTTAGATTTGATATGTCAATTTAAATTCGTCATTGTTTATTTTAACATATACATGCTCATATGTTTTCATAAAAATATTTAATAGTAGCACCATACCATATTTGAAACATATACTCTATATTGATGGAATTTACATACACATTAAGAAAATATGTAACCATCTCGTATTAATCTAATATTATATTATTTTATACCTTTATATAATTCTAAGAAATTACGAGTGATCATTAATTTATTTGCATTGAGTACCTCATTCCAAAACAAGATCTTTTAATTTAAATTGTAAAAAATCTAATCATTCATAAACTCTGATGTGAGCTGAAGTAAGTGTTAGTCAAGTCAACGTGTCATTCTTTTTTAACAAAAATGCGAATTTAGACCTCCAAATTTTATACTTTGTTTATTTTATTTTATAATATATTTTTTTAAATAATAAATACAATACAAATAGAGTGAGATAAAAAATAATAAAGTTATATTTATAATAAATAACATAATTTATTCGACTAAAAGAGATGTATTTTTCAAGAAAAAAATATAATCTATAATATTTAGGGATGATCATTCATATCCATATGAAATAGATCTCGAAAATGTTGAATAACTTTTATTTGAGTAAAAAACACTATGTGGATTTAAGTTTATATCACCAATAAACCATGAATATAAAAGCTATGAAAAAAAAAGAAGACATTACAGAATTCGAAAATGATATGAAATTTGACTGTATTTTATAGATAAATATTTCAGAACTGATATTGTATAAAGAAAAAAAAAAATCCACAAATGATAACTTACAAACAAAGAAATATGACATCATTTCAAATAGACAACTCATGGATTTCATTGTGAAGACTGAAAAAAATGCATATATATCGTTTATTTTTTGAATGATTTTTTGATCATATATTAGCCATTAGGTCGTTTCACGTTAGTTTTTAGTATTTTTTATTTTTAGTTAGTATAGTTTGTTTTGTTTTTTGAAAATCTTGAAGAGTCCACTTAAACACATGAGCATAAAGTTTTTTCCTTCATTAGTTTATTTAATTGGTTCATAATTATACAATTAAATTTCTGAAGGCATAACGGGTTAATTTTATTGTTAATGTTTTATTTCTATATCGTATGTTGTTTTCTTAAGAATAATGATAATGTATCATCTTTATCGAAACATTGCTTCATAGAAAGTTCCTACAACTTACTATAAATGCAACAACTATTTTTGCTTCATCATACATCCCAATTGTTAGTCTTCCTTTTTATTTTTTAAGACTTATATATTATTATTAAATATTTTATTATTGATATGTGAAAATAATTTTGTATTTCTAAATAATAAGTTAATTAAAATCATCTTAAATTTCATGCAAAATAAGTTTTAGCTATTGACCTAACATTGACGGTGATCATCTTGATTACTTTTTTAATATAATATTATAAAAATAAAAAATACAACTTTAAAGAATATAATAAAAAATAATTTGATATGTATAGACATATACTTTTTTTTTGTACAATGAGGTAAACATTTATTTTCATAGTTTGTATACAACATAAAAAATAATTGATTTAGTGTTCGAACATAATATCTAATTTAGTCTCATTTATTGGTAAACAATATAAGAATATTGCGAAATGATAGTGTGCAATGATAAAAAAAAAATAGAAAATGGTAACATAAAGAGTGAGAGGTCTCAACAACAATAAGAGAGTTAAAAAAAAGTATTTATATAGTTTTGACTTAGAAGACAAAATGATCATATTGATTGAATAGATCTGATAATTATTTGTTTTATTTATTTCATTTGAGCTTAAATTTGAGGTTATGTAAAAGTTGGTGAAAAATGACAACCCTTAATTTTTATAATAAATAGACAATTATACAGCCAAAACTTTTATAATAAAAGTAGCATAATGTGTCAATTATTGTTTAACTTTTGTTTATGAACAAATCTTTTTCTTTTATAAGAGAACAATGAGAGTATATTATCGCAACTAAATATTATAGTAGATAAAGTTAAACACAACTTATTATAATGTATCAACTACTTTTTCCTTATCATATATCAAAATGTTAATTTCACAATAATGTATTTTTTTATGTATTTTATATAATATAATTTAAATTTATTTTTTGTATTACCTTACAAAAATTTCTTTAATGCGTTTTTCTGAAAATTACATTGAATTACAGTTTTCATCGATTTCCTACAAAAATAATAATAATAATAATAATAATAATAATAATAATAATAATAATAATAATAATAAATACACAATTCTGCAGCAAAACAATTTAAAAATAAAAATAGCATAATGGGCAATTATCATTTAATTTTTGTCAACCACTGCGTAATCACTAGATAGAAGACAGAAGATAGGCTGGTTTGCTTGAAGAGAATCTTTTCTATGATCAGATCCGAATCGTCTTTGTACACGAGATATTAAAAATGTTTTTTTTTTCATAAGAGAATGATGAGATCATATTATCACAATGAACAGTTGCAATATATAAAGTTAACCACAAACTTATTATAATGCATCAACTACTTTTTCTTTATCATGTATCATAATGTTAATTTTATTTTATTTCTTTTAGATTTTATATAATATAATTTCAATGTTTTTTTTTTTTTTGTATTACATTACAAAAAATTTTCAAAGTGTTTTATTATAATTATATTGAATTATAATTCTCATTGGTTTCATGCACAAATAAGTATTTTAATATTACATTGAGTTACAATTCTCATGAATTTCATGCAAAAAAATAAATATTTTAATATTGAGTTACTGATTCTATTTATAACTTTATAAAAAACGATCATCTTTCATGTCATTCTCTAATCATCATCGCACTTATTTTGTAAAAAACGAAAGGTTGAGGTTTATTTTGTTAATAAAAAGTAAAAAATATGACTTAATTTAAAAAAAAATACATGCAGATAGAAGTCATTTTTATTTTTATTAATTATTTAATTTATATTTATAAATTTTATTTTTTTCATCTTCGTACATGTTAGCATTAATTATTCAATATTAGTTTATTTGTACAATAGTAATCATGACTTTATTTTCTTTTTTCAACAATGAAAATTATGTTATCACACATAGAGTTTTATGAAAAATTTTGAAAAAGTGTCATTAATGTGACCAATAATTTTTTTCACGGTATATCAAATATTTTTGTCAGCTTAAAAATTTAATTATAAAAATTTTTAAAAAAAATTATATTGGATTTTATATTTTTTTTTGTTAATTGTTATTGTTTCTAGAGTCATGATTCATGTTGTCTAATTATTGTTATTACTGTTGGTTATAACGAACACAATTCATAATATTAATGTTGTATTTGTGGAAGTATTTTTAAATGGATTAATAAAAAATTTATTTTATATTATCTCAATAAATTTTTTAAAAAATATTTTTTCTATTAAATTGTCATTCATTCACATCATTTTTAATATTAGGCCGCGCAACGCGCGGGTGGCGTACTAGTATATATTAAAGCTAAGGAGCTTAAAATTTCCCTCCAAAACTACATTTAATACATTGTAATAAATTTTATCAACTTCTATGCATGATTTATCAACAAAAAATATTTATTACATATAAACATTATTTGTATTATAATTGTATTGGAATTTGCACTCCAATTTTTTTTGACTAAATAAATGCTTCAACTACATATATTACTATGAAATAAATTTTGTTAATTTCTATGTATTATTTGTCATTCGAACAATATCATAAATATTTGTTACAAATAAATACTTATTTTAGACATAATCAATTATTATACAAATTCCCATTATATATGTTTTTTTCATAATCAATTATTTGTTACAAATAATATTATACGTAATTATTTATCATGAATTCTCAATCGAATATCTCACTTATTAATTGTCTCTCTCCCCGTTTGTGAGTATGAGTTCTTTTCCTTATATATTATATTTTTTTTTATAATAATAAATTATCAATCTTATTTAATTAATCACTAAAATAAAATTTAAAAGTCAAATATTTTATTTAAAATCATTTATTATTTTTATCGGAACATCAAACACAATATTATGTTTTCGGTTATATTGAGTATATTTCAAGGTAAAATAGAAAAAAACATAACTAATATGATATCTATATGTAACATAATAAATAAATATGTTTATAGTTTTTAATTTTGCATCTATACGCATATATATAGATAAATAGATTTGATATGTCAATTTAAATTCGTCATTGTTTATTTTAACATATACATGCTCATATGTTTTCATAAAAATATTTAATAGTAGCACCATACCACATTTGAAACATATACTCTATATTGATGGAATTTACATACACATTAAGAAAATATGTAACCATCTCTTATTAATCTAACTAGTAATCACCCGTGCGATGCACGGGGAAATTATTATCTATACGCTTTTTAGAATGCACTTTTGTATATAAATTATGTAATAATGCAATGATCATGATCATAAGAATAGACATATAAACATATAATTAAACTGAAAAGATCATATATTATTGAACACTTTCCTATATACAACATTATTCGTTTGATTCTTTGGCATGTCATCTTCACCACAAATTAAGATTTTTAAACATTTTCGATTAGTGACATGTGAGACAACAACATACAACTGGTCATGACTGAACACTGGTTTATTAAGAAATAAGCAAACATGAGATAAGGATTGTCCCTGACTCTTGTTTATAGTCATGGCGCAAGAAACCATAATGGGAAACTGCCGCTGTTGGAACTTGAAAGGAATTCTAACATCATAAGAAGTTCTGACCATTTTTGGAATCAACACCTTATCACCAGCATGATCTCCTGTGAGTATCTTACACTCAAGAACATGACTGGATAGCTTTGTCACAACCAATCGTGTCCCATTACACAAACCCATAGAATGATCCATGTTCTGCAACAACATGACCGGAGTTCCAATTTTCAAATATAACTCATGGTTCGGTATTCTGGAACACTTGATACTATTAAAAAACTCAGGCATATGGAGATCAGACAAAAAATCATTATTAGAATCCGATTTGCATGTACTGTCAGAACTCAAGTATATACGACCATCCAACAAATTCAATGATGTCATGTACTCATTGATAGACTCGGCCACATCCAACGTCGGCGCTATAATTCAAATTACACATCAACTCCCAATTTTTCAAAGAATTTAAAAAAAAGTTATCAATTGTAGTAAAATCTAAAATTTTAGGCGAGAACTTTTTTTCAACTTAAAGTAAATCTCTATTGTTATTTTATAGTAGTAGATTGAATTTCCAAAAGAACTAAGTCAAAGGTTTTGACTCAAATTTTTTATCAAGTTTCTATAAATGATTTTTTAATCAACCTCTTTCAATATATATATAGATATAGATATAGATATATAGATATATAAGTACATATATAGTACTCCCTCCTTTTTTTAATAAGTATCGTTTTGAAAAGTTGCACAGTAATTAAGAATTTTTTTTTTTATTTGTAAATAATAACCCTCATTAATGAGGATAGAGATGGATGTTTTGATAAAAGATGAAGAATGAATATGAAAAGATGTAGTGTATTTATTAGCTAGATTGGGGTAATAATGAAAAAATATGTACAAAAGATCCAAAACGTCATCTATTTGGTTAATTGTTAATAAAGTCAAAATGGCATTTTAAAAAAAAGGTGGTAGTATCTATTAATATATAAAAAACAAAGGATTTATTATATATAATAATTTAAAACTTACCAAGAATGTTTAAATTACTTATAACGAACCTTGTTTTATATGGCTTGATATTACATTTACATTGATATATTTTGATCTCCTACAATCATGCTCCCTAAGTAACTAATAAATTAGATATCCTTGGTGTATATATATTTCACATGTGACCTTTCAATTCGGAAAGAATCAATTGACATTATCCTCATCCACAATTCAACATCATCCTCCCGATTTTTTTGTTAAGAAATTGATTCGAATATTGCTTTTAAAATCTCATTTTTTTTACTCAAAATGCATGTGTTTTTTAACAAATTTTCCTAAATTAGTAAGTCAAACAAATTAATTAATAAGTTAAACATTCTATTTAAGTATTTTTCCAACAACCTTTTTATATATATTAAAAAGAATCATTATTTATTCCTGAAAATGAAGTCGATTTTCCTACCAATAAACTGATTTTTTACCAAACAAATTGATCCGAATATTTTTTTAAACCAAATAAAAAATCATCAATTTTTCCTAGAAATGCAACCGAATTTTCCTAACACTGCATCAATTTTTTTACTAAACAAATTGAATTGAAAATTATTTTAATAAAAAATTGAAACAATTTGTTAATGTTTATGCAACTGTCTCTTTCCTAAAGAAAATGATATTAACTTAAAAAAAAAATGAAATGAACTTACCAAAATAATTTTGGTAAAAAAAAAAAAACAAAATATGATGCGAAAAAAATGGGATTCAAAATTTGCCATTAGAATCTTCAAATTAGTTACAAAAAACATAGGATTCAGATTTTGTTATTAAAGATTCACATGTATTTTTTCGAACTTTCCATTTATAGTAAGTCAATTGTTTTATTTATTAGGTCAAACTTTCTATTAATGTATTTTTCCAACAACCTCTTTATATATATATAGATATTAATTTATTTTATATCTGTATGTAATTCTAAGAAATTACGAGTGATCATTAATTTATTTGCATTGAGTACCTCATTCCAAAACAAGATCTTTTAATTTAAATTGTAAAAAATCTAATCATTCACAAACTCTGATGTGAGCTGAAGTAAGTGTTAGTCAAGTCAACGTGTCATTCTTTTTTAACAAAAATGCGAATTCAGACCTCCAAATTTTATACTTTGTTTATTTTATTTTATAATATATTTTTTTTAAATAATAAATACAATACAAATAGAGTGAGATAAAAAATAATGAAGTTATATTTATATAAATAACATAATTTATTCGATAAAAGAGATGTATTTTTCAAGAAAAAAATATAATCTATAATATTTGGGGATGATCATTCATATCCATATGAAATAGATCTCGAAAATGTTGAATAACTTTTATTTGAGTAAAAAACACTATGTGGATTTAAGTTTATATCACCAATAAACCATGAATATGAAAGCTATGAAAAAAAAGACATTACAGAATTCGAAAATGATATGAAATTTGACTGTATTTTATAGATAAATAATAGATTAATATTTCAGAACTGATATTGTATAAAGAAAAAAAAAATCCACAAATGATAACGTACAAACAAAGAGATATGACATCATTTCAAATATACTACTCATGGATTTCATTGTGAAGACTGAAAAAAAAAATGCATATATATCGTTTATTTTTTGAATGAATTTTCGATCATATATTAGCCATTAGGTCGTTTCACGTTAGTTTTTAGTATTTTTTATTTTTAGTTAGTATAGTTTGTTTTGTTTTTTGAAAATCTTGAAGAGTCCACTTATACACATGAGCATAAAATTTTTGCCTTCATTTGTTTATTTAATTGGTTCATAATTATACAATTATAATTTCTGAAGGCATAACGGGTTAATTTTATTGTTAATGTTTTATTTCTATATCGTATGCTGTTTTCTTAAGAATAATGATAATGTATCATCTTTATCGAAACATTGCTTCATAGAAAGTTCCTACAACTTACTATAAATGCAACAACTATTTTTGCTTCATCATACATCCCAATTTTTAGTCTTCCTTTTTATTTTTTTCGACTTATATATTATTATTAAATATTTTATTATTGATATGTGAAAATAATTTTGTATTTCTAAATAATAAGTTAATTAAAATCATCATAAATTTCATGCAAAATAAGTTTTAGCTATTGACCTAACATTGACGGTGATCATCTTGATTATTTTTTTAATATAATATTATAAAAATAAAAAATACAACTTTAAAGAATATAATAAAAAATAATTTGATATGTATAGACATATACTTTTTTTTTGTACAATGAGGTAAACATTTATTTTCATAGTTTGTATACAACATAAAAAATAATTGATTTAGTGTTCGAACATAATATCTAATTTAGTCTCATTTATTGGTAAACAATATAAGAATATTGCGAAATGATAGTGTGCAATAATAAAAAAAAATAGAAAATGGTAACATAAAGAGTGAGAGGTCTCAACAACAATAAAAGAGTTAAAAAAAAGTATTTATATAGTTTTGACTTAGAAGACAAAATGATCATATTGATTGAATAGATCTGATAATTATTTGTTTTAGTTATTTCATTTGAGCTTAAATTTGAGGTTATGTAAAAGTTGGTGAAAAGTGACAACCCTTAATTTTTATAATAAATAGACAATTACACAGCCAAAACTTTTATAATAAAAGTAGCATAATGTGTCAATTATTGTTTAACTTTTGTTTATGAACAAATCTTTTTCTTTTATAAGAGAACAATGAGAGTATATTATCGCAACTAAATGTTATAGCAGATAAAGTTAAACACAACTTATTATAATGTATCAACTACTTTTTCCTTATCATATATCAAAATGTTAATTTCACAATATTGTATTTTTTTTATGTATTTTATATAATATAATTTAAATTTATTTTTCGTATTACTTTACAAAAATTTCTTTAATGTGTTTTTCTAAAAATTACATTGAATTACAGTTTTCATCGATTTCCTATAAAAATAAAAATAATAATAATAATAATAATAATAATAATAATAATAATAATAATAATAATAATAATAATATTAATAATAATAATAATAATAATAATAATAATAATAATAATAATAATAATAATAATAATAATAAATACACAATTCTGCAGCAAAACAATTTAAAAATAAAAATATCATAATGGGCAATTATCATTTAACTTTTGTCAACCACTGCGTAATCACTAGACAGAAGACAGAAGATAGGCTGGTTTGCTTGAAGAGAATCTTTTCTATGATCAGATCCGAATCGTCTTTGTACACGAGATATTAAAAATGTTTTTTTTTTTCATGAGAGAACGATGAGAGCATGTTATCACAATGAACAGTTGCAGTATATAAAGTTAACCACAAACTTATTATAATGCATCAACTATTTTTTCTTTATCATGTATCATAATGTTAATTTTATTTTATTTCTTTTAGATTTTATATAATATAATTTCAATGTTTTTTTTTGTATTACATTACAAAAAATTTTCAAAGTGTTTTATTATAATTATATTGAATTATAATTCTCATTGGTTTCATGCACAAATAAGTATTTTAATATTACATTGAGTTACAATTCTCATGAATTTCATGCAAAAAAATAAATATTTTAATATTGAGTTACTGATTCTATTTATAACTTTATAAAAAACGATCATCTTTCATGTCATTCTCTAATCATCATCGCACTTACTTTGTAAAAAACGAAATGTTGAGATTTATTTTGTTAATAAAAAGTAAAAAATATGTAGACTTAATTTTAAATGAAATACATGCAGATAGAAGTCATTTTTTTTTATTAAATATTTAATTTATATTTATAAATTTTATTTTTCTCATCTTCGTACATGTTACCATTAATTATTCAATATTAGTTTATTTGTACAATAGTAATCATGACTTTATTTTCTTTTTTCAACTATGAAAATTATGTTATCACATATAGAGTTTTATAAAAAATTTTGAAAAAGTGTCATTAATGTGACCAATAATTTTTTTCACGGCATATCAAATATTTTTGTCAGCTTAAAAATTTAATTTTAAAAATTTAGAAAAAAAAATTATATTGGATTTTATATTTTTTTTTTAATTGTTATTGTTTCTAGAGTCATGATTCATGTTGTCTAATTATTGTTATTACTATTGGTTATAACGAACACAATTCATAATATTAATGTTGTATTTGTGGAAGTATTTTTAAATGGATTAATATAAAAATTACTTTACATTATCTCAATAAATTTTTTAAAAAATATTTTTTCTATTAAATTGTCATTCATTCACATTATTTTTAATATTAGGCCGCGCAACGCGCGGGTGGCGTACTAGTATTCTCTTTATATTAACTACTCCCTCCTATTCAAATTAATTGTCGTTTTGGCTTTGTGCACAATAATTAAAGGTTATTTTTTTACCAATAATACCCCCATTAATCAAAATTAATAACGTGGATAAGGGAGCTATTGCAAAGAAACTGGAGCTGCAAAATACTCCCCGTGAGGGCAATTTTCTTGAAAAGTGGGAGTATAATTAATCTGTTACATAGAAAGAAGAAAAAAAAAACGAGAGAGAGAAAAAGGCTTGGACCAAACACAAAGAAAAGGAAAAAAAAAAGGGTTTAAAGTTAAAAACCCATCGTCTTCCACCTATTTCCTCTGTAACTCTAATTTTTCAACACCTTACAGATTTGGAGCTAAAATTTCCACATGGAGGTAAAATGAAAATTCACATTCAACATTTCAAAATTTCAACAAGGAGCCAAAATTCACGAGGAGGTCTATAAATTTGATATGGATAATTTAATTGAATTACACATTATGAATAAAGATTTGCAATGGCTTCAAATATTCCGATTGATTTGAACAAACCTCCTTATGAGGTACAAGATGCAGTACCGAGATCTTCAGAGAACATTATAATCGAGTTAAATGTCGACGACAACCCGGAATTTGGATACCCTGTTATCGAGCTCGACTTAAATCAATTTTTCGAAGATGATGACGATGCAAGGTCCGATTCATCTGTGGAAGAGATAATTGGTCAGCAAGCCAATGACGGAGAAGGAAATAAAAACATAGAAGGGGTACTTGAAGGGCACGTAATATCGGGTGGAGAAGGGATTTTCAATGAATTTGATGGCGGGAATGGTGAAGCAGGGGAAACAAGCCAAGGTGAGTTTTATTGACATCAACTTTTTTTTGTTTTCTTGATGTTCGTATTTTCTCCAAATTACATTTTGCTCACTGTGTGGTGAATTTTCAAGCAAAATATTGGGATACCTTTGTTGTTAGTTATGTACTTCATGCTAGTTTAGAGTGTAATGTATTTACGGATGTATGCTTGCAGAAAATTTTGATTTCTGCTAACTCGTGAAAGGTTTGAATAATTTGATGTTTTCTCATCAAGTTACTTTTATTTGTTTGTTTGTTTCTGTGTATGTGTGTTTATCCTTTTTTTTTTCTTTTCTTATTTTGAGAATGGTGTTGGAAGTTATTTTTGGACGTTAATATTGGTTCACTTTTATTTCTTTGTTTTTTTTTTCTTCACCACTGATTCCATTAATGATTACATGAAGTGGTGGTGTGATGAATTATTTCATTGACTTGATTTGTTAAAATATGGAGTAATGTTGTGCATGTATATGCTGTGTATGTATATTTTTTTATTAAAATATTTCATTGACTTGATTACATGGAGTAATGTTGTGTATGTATATTTTTTTTATTAGTGGTAATCATTAGAGGATAAATTTTTTAGATTGGTAGATGAGATTAGACCATAAGGTTGAACATGTATTCTTGGCTTAGGGTACCTTAAAAAAGAAAAAAGCAAAAATGATAAAGGTTTGATTTGATAGTAGTATGTTATGTGGAGATAGATATATGAAAGTTTCTAGTGGTCTTATTGTGAACTCTTTTGTGTGCTAGAGAGTTGTGATATTTTTTATTTTTTTATGCAAATATACAAGTTTTAATTAGTTCTTTCTAGGTTTCTGTTGGTAAGATATTGTAAGTTTCAACTATGTTTCCCTTGTCGCAATATTCAGTTTCATAGTTTCATTGCTTTGTTCTCTATGTTAAATTTGGTTAACATTTTTTCAATAGGCAATGTTCAAAAGAGAGAATAGGATCCTAACTGACGTTGAACGGTGGGCAGTTTACCATGCTTTGTTGGAGAAAAGTGTAAATGGTAAATTGAAAAAGAACACAACAAAAGAAGTGAAAGATATGTTCAATATTGAGCTGTGAACAGTTCAAAGAATATGGAAAATGCACAAGAGAACTTCACCAGGCGCAGATGTGGATGTTTCGTCGAGGAAGACACGGAACTGTGGTCGTAAACGAATTGAGGTAGATTTAAGTAGGATTCAACAGATAGAGTGGCATCAACGAACAACACTTGCATCTCTTTCTAATGCTTTAGGAGTTAGTTACTCCAAATTGTATAGACTTTTTAAGCGAGGAGTTCTACGTCGTCACTCAAGTGCCATCAAGCCACATTTGAAAGACGAAAATAAAATATCACGGCTAGAATTTTGTTTATCGATGCTTGATGAAAGCACAACATTGAACGAGCCGAAGTTCAAGGGAATGTATAACTATGTGCATATCGACGAGAAATGGTTTTACTTGACAAAGAAGGAGCAAACGTATTACCTACTCAACAATGAAGAAGATCCTCATCGTTCATGCCAAAGTAAAAATAACATTGCAAAAGTTATGTTTCTAGCAGCCACGGCTCGTCCTAGATTTGATGGTGCAGGAAGGGTGGTATTTTCGGGCAAAATTGGATGTTGGGCGTTTGTCACAGAGCAACCAGCCCAAGGAAATAGCAGGAACAGACAAGCTGGCACAATGGAGATGAAGGCGATCACATCTGTTAAAAGAGAAAATGTGAAAGCATTTTTTATTGAAAAAGTTATCCCATCCATTATTGAGAAATGGCCTAGCTCTAATTATGGAGAAACTATTTATGTCCAACAAGACAATGCTAGGACTCACGTTCTTCCTAATGACCCTGATTTTCTAGCAGCAGCTTCACAAAATGGCTTTGACATTCGATTAACTTGTCAGCCTCCTAATTCTCCAGATTTGAATATACTTGACCTTGGGTATTTTATGG
Organism: Striga asiatica; assembly: GCA_008636005.1. Classification (NCBI taxonomy): domain Eukaryota; kingdom Viridiplantae; phylum Streptophyta; class Magnoliopsida; order Lamiales; family Orobanchaceae; genus Striga; species Striga asiatica. The sequence continues at coordinate 289,129 of BKCP01004572.1, read as the reverse complement.
CCATACAGTCGTTACAGCAAAAAATATGCGCGAGGAATATCCCTGAGCTTGTAAGTGCGGTAGAGAAGGCATTCTCTGATATTCACCCATCAAGCTCAATTGCGTGTGGCTGACATTGCAATTATGTATGAAAGAAATCATGAAATTAGGAGGAGGAAATCGATATAAAATCCCTCATATAACAAAAACCGATTTCAAAGACTAGGTCATCTTCCTACACAAATTTCATGCGAGTTAGTATAAGCGAGTAAAGACTTGTTAGAAGCACGACTAGGTAAATCAATGTTAACCTTTACTTCTCCTCTTCATATATTCACTATTATTGATAATGTTATCATTTGCTTGTAGGTAACGGTTCGATTGGAGATAGATTGGAAGAAAATTAGTGATGTCTATGAAAAATGATGGCCTCCTTCAAGTCGAGATGTGCTGCTTTAATGTTGCATATGAATTTGAACTTTTAAGTCTGCTCGCAGTTCGGTTGCTTGTTTTTTTATGGAGAGACAAGATAGACAACTCCTCCCTCCTAGTGTTTTATTCTCTTGTGGATTGCATTTGGCCTTTTCATGTTGGTGATATTGTTTTAGTAATTTCTATATCCAGTGTATGCCTTTACCTTTTGGAGTAATATTTCTAGTTGGCCAAATGATAGGTCTGATAGTTGTTAAATGACGATATCTAACCTCTATTCTGAATATTAGAAGGGCCAAATTAAAAAAGCCAAACCTAAATTTCTAACACTCATGCTGTAAAAACAAGTCAGGAGAATAAAAATAATGAGAGCTCTCTCTTTATGGTTTGGTAGCTAACTGCAATATTGTTAGAAATGTTAAAAAGGTAGTTAACTGTTAAAAATGGTTTGGGAGAACAAGGATTAGATTTAGCACAGTAAATTGAAATGACAATGTTTGCGCCTTAGCTTTTGTTTTTAGATTCTCTGACTCCTAAATCGACCACTTGATTGATTCCAAAAACGTGCTCGATCCTTCCAAAAAACGGTGAATACGGTTCGAGCGAAAAGAAGGATCGTGTAATCGTATGTTTGGCTCCAAAGGGAATTCTCTTTTAGATGCTTCACTTTGTGCTTTTTCCACGTGACCTTCTTCTCGTACTCGACCAACGTTATGCTATCCAAATTATCACTGCCTTTCATTCTCCTCAACATCTACTCGAGATCCGCGAGAGTTTCCATCTCTTGATACAAACTCGTGTTAGCGGCCACAAAACGCTCCATTTTCTTGATTTTATGCTCCATTTTTTCCACGAGAACTGCCACTTGTACGTGTCCACGTCATTTTTTTATTAGATTGTTGTAGGCCTGCTCGAAGCTCCTCAAGAGAGGGTCGTTGCACTTTTTCGACAGCCTGGAGACAGCTCGTGCCACGTGGGATAAATTCTCCATCATCTCCGTGCATATTAACCGGCCGATGTAGTCGTCGTTTTCCGAGACGAGCTTTTTGATGCCGGCTGAATTTGTTATTTCGTCTCTTAATCTCGCGACTTGCTTGTCGGTGAGAGATTGCCATAGGTGGAGGAGTTTGGTAATAAGGCTAGCGGCTTCGAATGCCAAAACCGCAATCTGTGATTTGTGTGCTTGGGAATTGGATTTCTTGGAAGATGTCCATAAATTTCGGAACCATGATTTAGTCACCATATCGAAATGTATGCAGATTGTTCAAATAATGATCACCAAATCAGTTTTATTAACTCTACCGTTTCTTCATTCTCTGTGGAAAAAGGAAATCGGTGGATAAAGGGAAGGCTTAGTATCATCCATATATGAGCACAAGTGTAAAATGAATAAGATTGACTGATAGTATCAATTGTAATTGGAGTATTACATATGGAGCACAACTCTTAACTAATTTCTTAATTCTCTTTTCAAAACAAAGAAAGATAAAGGAAAACCAAGCTCAAACAATTTTACTACAAGCAACATATTCATTAAAAAAAAAAGTAAATTACTCATACAAAAGCATATGAGAATGAAACTAGCTAAAATCTAATAACAGGAGAAGACAAACAAAATAAATTAGCTCACCCTAGAAAAAATAACACTAACAGCTAAATTCATCAATAACAATATAACATGAGAAGAAAACAGAAAAAAACAGAAACAGATTCAATCCAACATCAAAAGATTAATTAGCTCACCATAGAAACAAATTCGTCCAATAAGCAGAAAATACTGAAAAATCTCTAGCGAACTCTATACTTATAGTAATATAAATATCCAACAGTTAATCTTTGTTCTTAACATAAACATTTCTACATCAGAAGATACCAATACTCGCAGAATATTAAGAAAAAATGAAAACAAAAGGCGCAAATACACACTGTTTCAAGCTAACAGTAAACTAAAATGACAATGTTAAAGTCGCGACAGATAGGAAGCTAATAATTAAAGTCGCGACAGTAGTAAATGTAGAGATGAGTTTTTTTTCATCTAATCATTTATTTGGAGCCTTGACCAATCACTCGAGTAATTTTCCTGAGCATTAGGTTTTCCTTTAAACACATGATACATGAAAGAGCTCCTGACTAATTAAGAAACAAAAATAAATAGAAACATAAGAGGAACCCAATGGCCATATTCTTCTCCAATTTTCAGTTTTACTCACATCTCATGTGAATTCAAGAACATAAATTCGAAGGAAGAATTGGTCAACGAAATATGAACTGACGACTGAACCTTTTGACATACCCCAGGACAATACATTTTTGTTTATCTGTTAGTGTGTACTGCATAATTAACAGAACAATACATTTTTGCTTTAACTGTGAACATTCATTTGGGAACAAACCACTTCAAGACCATAGCATAATTAACAGAATGAATCCACTCCAATTTGCCTAGTGGAGCTCAGTACTAGCAAATGCAACAATTGAACCTATTTAAAGACTTTAAAGACAAAAGTACATTAAATCATAACACCAAAAAAAAAAGAAAAAAAAAATGATAAAACAAAACAAAAAATGATATTTTGGCATCATAGATTATTGTAATCTATATCATGTAACAGTAAGGTAATTCTATACTAGACAAAACACCAAGAATAGAAAATCAAACTCTATCTATAAGGGTGTCCTAATATTAGTCTTGTAACTTCTGCAGTTGCGATTTTAATCCAGTAAGTCTTGACTTTTGGCAAATTTGGTCCCGTGGATTTTAGGTTTGTTCAATTCTGGTCCTATTTAAGTCGGTGTACATTTCGACCTGGAAGCTATTCTAATACTCCAATTATTCCGAAAATGCCATTTGCACCAGATATGAATTAGATCAAGTTTCAAAAGGGTGTTGGAACCAATTACAGGTTTACTTATGGCTCCAACATTTTGTATTATTTATACTATCAATAAATTGTCCGAGAGGGGACATTTAGAATACGCATTTTCGTATGAAAGCCAAGGTACAACTACAAAAAAAAAAAAAAAAAAAAAAAATAGACGAACAAGACTATCCGCTCAAAGCAAATCTGCCACGTTGGTCGAGAGCTTTTCGGTAAATAGATTTGGCACAAAAATCTTCAGCATCTCGTTCACAACTTGATCATTGGGACACAAAATTGCTTCATTAACAACAGGCTTCTCTTCAACCTTTATTTCACTTTTACCTTTTGAAAAACTAGTTCCAGTTGCAAAGTGATTGAGACTCTCTTCTCTTTTTCTCGGAGTCCTTTTAAGTACGATAGACCTCCGCGGAGGTTTCGATAATCGCCTGTAGCAAGAAAATTGATGAATATCATCTTCAACGTCCGAATCAGACACATAGACCTTAGATGACTCTGTCAAATCACTAATTTGCATAACGATTGAATGGGCAACATCTAAACTTGCCTTTGTCTTCTCCAATAGTTGAAGGACTTCATCCACAAGAAGTTTGTGAGATTGAATAGATGTAGCAAAGTGAATTTCTGGATCCGATATCGCAGCATCATAACCTTTTGAATCCATGAATCAAAAGAGGAAAAAAGGGGGAGAACAATAGAACCAGAATCAAAGGATTAGAAAAATTTGGATTAAAAAAGATGGAAGATGGATTGGAAAAATATATAGAGACGTTGGCATATACGTCTGCCATGGGAATAGAGATCGATGTCACAAGAAAAGAGGAATATTAGATATGAAGAGGGCTCTTTATCAGTTGGAGGGGGTAAAAGTGGAAAAATATTAAAAAAAAAATGCAGAACGACAAATATTTAGTTAATGAGCAGAAAAGTCATAACGACAATTAATTTGAATAGGAGGGAGTAGTAATTAACTTGTGCATGAAAAAAATACTTTAAAAAGATAACAATATAAAAAAAAATCATATATTAATACATGAAAAAAAATATAAATTAAGAAAATAATTCTCAAAATTGATTTTGATCAAGTAATTGTTATGAAAGAGCTGTTACAATCATTTTCTTTATGATAATACACCCGGCCATTTTCATGAGTGAGTGTGACTTAAAAATAAAATTTATGCTCATAATTTATGGAATTCAAGCAAGTTATTTTGTAACTTAAAAATAAAATTGAATGCTAAAAATTTTGGAGGGAGAATAAAATTTAATGCATGAGAATAAAATTTAATGCATGATAATATAATTTAATGTTTTATTGCTCCTCTTTATATATATATATATATATATATATATATATATACCTCTCTATATATATATATATATATATATATATATATATATATATATATGTATGTATATATATATATTCAGAACGTGCTGAGCTTAAGTGACAACTCGCATGCTTCGGAATCATATGTAGCAAAATTACATGCTTGCTTGGGTAGATTTTAATTTACTTTCAATCCAAAAATAATTAGGTTCGGATTATCCATAAATATGTTGATTATTTATGATCATGTTCCATCTATTAATTGTATTTTAATATCATTTCTTATTATAACCATTGAATTATCATACTTTAACTTCTTTATACACGCGTATAGCTAGATTATTCGAGTTGAGTACTTCATATTCGAACTCATGCTCATTTAATAAATGAGTTGGCGTGACTCGGCTCGCTTAATAAACAAATAAAACTGTGAGCTCGAGTTTAACTCGTATAAGCTTGGTTCGACTCATTTAATAATCTTAAAACTTAGACAAAAATCCAAAATCTTAACCGAGTTGATCGCGAACACACTTAACTCGATTTGTTTGGTAGACAATGTGCAAATTTACAAACTAATCGAGCTTTTTGAGGTTTCATATGTCAAATTAAACTATGTAACAAGACAACTCAATTCGAATGATATCATTATATTTTGCAAGCCCGTGTGAAAAAAAAAAAAAAATTCTTGCTACGCCCCTTACTTTCTCTGTCGCCACCGCTAGCCGACGGACTTCACGGAATCATAAAATAAAATTCGCTGCAATATTACCTTGGATTTTTTATAGTGTGCAGGTGAGTTTAAAACTTCAACCGTCAATTCTCGTGACTCGTTTATTAATTATTAACATGTGAGCTCTTGATTGTTCGTCCTCTCATGAGTTATAATAGTCCTTAATCAGTTTTATGTTTTTGTCTATATTTTTCATACTTGGAGTTTTATTTTTGACATTTTTTTTTTTATGTTTTCATTATTGGCCAATTTTTAATCTTCAACAGATTTAACTGAATTTCTTTAATTAGGTATTTTTATATTCCAATAAAATTTATAATTTATTTCTCATTTAATTAAAGTTAATAAATTATATTATAGTTAGGATATAATGCCTTATCTATACAATTAATTATATTTTAATATAATAAAATAGTACACACAAATACATGACTAATTTTTTTTGCATTTGCACCTATAATGATAACGAATAAAATTAAATTTCACAAAAATGTAAAGGTTTATAAGGGACTGCCTAACATAAGGCAAGTATCTAGATTGCTTGACGTAGTATTACGTTTCTTTATTTTACTTTTTTAAACAAATTATTATGTTAGGTGGTCTAACTTACGAGGATAGATTCATCATACTATATAATAATAAGATGAATATATAATATAAATGTCATATTTCTATTTGTATTATTTTAAGTATGATATTTATTGGATAAAGGATATTGAGCCAATCATTAAATCTATACTTATATAAAAAGCTATCCCATTTACTAGATTTTTTTTTTTTTTTGACAAACGATAGGAAATCTCATAAATGGGAAAATAATGTCACGTACAAATATTGTCTACGCAAATACAAGCCAAAAGCCGAAGGTAAAGACCAGGGAGCACTACTAAACAAAGTAGGCTAAACATATACAAACCAAACAATAAAGGCAGAACTGAGCTGGAACCTTTAATGAAAAATAAGCTAGACAAACTAGAATACAAACAAGAGACCAAACCACTGAACTATCAAATAGACCTAGTTATGGACTCATAGCTTGCCGAAGAGTTAGGTACAGGTGATCTTTGTTTCTTGCCATTCTTTCAGAGCTCCTTTGACAATGTTGTGCTCGGGCCTCCACTTTTTCTCAAAAACCCAAAGGTTACGGGACTTCCAAAGCCACCATAAAATATACGTTGTGAGTTCGATTCTGTCTTCAGTGGCTTTGGACTTGTCCAGGCTGCATATTGTTCCCCACCAGTCACAGAATTGGAAGCTGTCAACTTCAATCCCTCCCCAGCTGACCGGTGCCATCTTCCACACCTTTCTTGCTCTGGAGCATTTGAGAAAAATATGTTCAACCGTCTCTGGATATTCTCCACAACAGGGGCAAGTGGCATCCACATCAACACCCTTTTTTTTTTTCAGATTCAGGTTCACAGGCATGGAGTTGGTGTAGCACTTCCATAGAAAATGTTTTATTTTGCCTTTGGTTCTAATGCTCCAGCTTCTGTGTCTTGCTTGTTGGTTTCTGGTTGCTGTGTTGCTTCCTTCTGCAATGTCAAGGGACTGAAATTTCCTGAAGGATAGGAAAGCATAGGAAGAAGAGACTGAAAATTTGCCTTTTGTGTCAATGTTCCATCTCCATTTGTCAGCCAGTAGGGGGTCTAGAGTGTTGATTTTGAGGATTTCAGAGCTGTCCTGTGCCACAAATATTTCCTTCACTTTTTGTTGATTCCATGTGTGGTCTGCATTCAAGAGGTCCTTCACCCAAAGTTTCTTATGGTCAGCTGCATTCTTGAACTGCAAAGGTCTTCCTCTTAGTCCAGGGACCCAATTGAAATCTTGTAGTTGAACAGTAGCTCCATCTTTAATGTCTATAGTGAGGCCCTCTTTAAGGATCCATCTGACTTTTAGCCATGATCTCCAAAGCCATGAGCAGTTCTGTTTCTGAGTAGCTTCAAAGATAGAGGAGTTTGGGAAGTATTTGCTTTTGAGGATTCTGCTCATGAGGAGTTGTGGCTGAGTTATCACCCTCCAGATTTGCTTGACCAGCATGGCATCATTAAAGAGAGATAAATCCTTGAAGCCAAGCCCACCCTGCTTCTTAGTTAGAGTCAATAAGTCCCATCTCTTCCAATGGATTCCGCTGTGCTGCTCATTGTTTTTTTCCACCAGAAATTTGCTATGATACCTGTCACCTCTTTGCATATGGCTACTGGTAGTCTAAAGCATGACATAACAAATAGAGGAAGAGCATTCAGAACAGATTTAACAAGTACTTCCTTCCCAGCAGTTGATAGGTACCTGTTTGTCCAGCTGAGTACTCTTTTCTTAACAGCCTCAGTCACAAACCCGAAGACTTCCTTTTTTGACTTACCAATGCCAAATGGTAGACCTAGATATCTGGAGGAGTGTTGCACTTGGATGCCTGGAAAAAAGTGGCAGACTTGTTGCTGGATCAGTGAGCTGGTGTTCTTGCTGAAGAAGATGGAAGATTTTGAGGTGTTGACCTTCTGGCCTGAGAATTTTTGGTAGCATTCCAGGATTGACTTGATAGCTCTGGCCTGATAAACATTTGCTTTACAGAAGAGTATGGAATCATCCGCAAAGAGAAGGTGGGTAAGGATAGGAGCCCCTCTGGCAAGAGATAGACCTCTGAAAATTCCTCTATCCACTGCTGCATTGATCATGGCAGAAAGGACTTGAGATACAATGATGAACAAATATGGGGACAGCGGGTCCCCCTGCCTTATTCCTCTCTGAGCATTGATGTATCCACTAATGCTGCCATTAAGAATGAAGGAGAAAGAAACAGTAGATACACACTCCATAATCCAGTTAACAAATTGAGCTGCAAACCCCATTTTGAGCATAGTCATTCTAATACATTTCCACTCAATCCTATCAAAGGCCTTCATCATATCCAGTTTTATAGCCATGAAAGAATGCCTGCCTGTATGATGTCTATTAAGGAAATGGATGCCTTCATTTGCTATGACCACATTGTCAGTTAACTGCCTCCCAGGTAAAAAAGCAGATTGGGCTTCATGAATGCAGCAATGAAGACAGTTTCTAAGTCTACCAGCAAGAATTTTAGAGATGAGTTTGTATACTACTGCACATAAACTAATGGGCCTATACTGGGAGAGATAGTTGGGATTAGCACATTTGGGAATAAGAGTTAAAAGGGTGTGGTTCCAGTATTTGAGGATTTTCCCAGAGAGAAAGAAACTAAGGACAGCTTCACATAAGTCCTGCTTAACCAGAGGCCAAAAATGCTGAAAAAATAGAGCAGGCATACCATCAGAACCAGGGGATTTTGAAGGATTCATGGAGAAGAGAGCCTGCTTTATCTCCTCTTCTTCAACTTGGGCCAAGAGCTCTGAGTTGATTGAGTCTGAGATGGTGTGCTGCACATCTTGAAGGATGGACTCACCCCCAGAGGAGCCTTCAGTGGTAAATAGGGTGTTGTAGAAATCTTCCACATGCTCTTGGATAGCTTCTTTTGTATCACAAACATTTTGCTGCTCAGTAACTAGTCTGGTGATAGCATTGAGTTTCCTTCTTTGCATAACCCAGGCATGAAAGAAATGTGTATTTTGATCTCCTTCTTTGAGCCACTGGCCTCTAGCTTTTTGCTGCCAGAAGAGTTCCTCAGAAAGGTTTGCTGTATCCATTTCTTTTTGAAGCATGTCCCATTCTTCCTAGTCACAATTTCCCCCTGCTTCTCTCATCTCCTCAAGTCTGAGTGAAATCCCCCTGACTTTGGTTATGTAGTCAGCTCTGAAATTTTTGCTCCATTTGATTAGAGCTTCTCTGGTTCTTTTTATCTTCTCTTTGAGAATGAAGAGAGGTGTGTTGGGTTCGATAGTACCGTACGGGCTGTACGCAGCGGAATTTAAAATTTTTAAAGTAAGTATTTATCGTATAAATACAACACCCGTACATACTAATTGCGAATTAACTGATCGTCATCTTTAAAACATGCATCATATACAAATTTTGATTTGTTACTATAAAGTAAATACTAGTAAAAATATTTACCGAATGTCTTGAACTCCTTCACTATTGATGATGCATGAGGGAATCGGTTCCCGGTTGTAACTTCAACAACTTGAGGTTACTCGCTAGAGGAATCCAAGTGTCTTCCCTCTAAACGTATCCACCCTATAAAGCCCGGTTCCGACGACTTTCCTTCGCTAGTAGAAAAGACTCGGTTTTCTTGTATAGGAATATTTATGAATTTTATTTGGGAATTTTAAGAACTCTTTCTTGAAGTTTTATGAAGAACACTTTCTTCTCTTTCTAACACTTAGAAATTTAGGATCAAAAACTTCACTTAAATGCAAAACCATTTTGCACATATTTATACTAAACATTTTAGCATAAAATAATCAACATTTAGTAATATTAAATAAAATCAAATTTTATTTAAATAGTATTTACTAACTTTTGACTTTGAAAATAATAAGATATGTTAAGTAGTTCAAACAACCATCAACAACCATTTTATTATAATCATATTTATTATTTTAATCCTTAAATCATATTTAAAGATATAAATAATAATTGGATAATAAATCTTGAGAATCTTTCTCAAGACTTTATTATTATATCATTTTCCCAATATTATAATAATCATATTATTATTATTTTGGATTTTTGAAATTTAAAATCCTATTTTAAAATTCAACTTTATTAATTTAGTAATTACCTTAATTACTAAAGTAATATCCAAAATGTAATTAATCAATCTTATTGATTAATATATTCCTTTAATTGATATCTAATCAAATTAGATATTTATCAATTAATTCTAACCATTAGAAATACAATCTTTACCTTTGTTCATAATTAGTGTGACCTTTTAGGTTCACCTTAATACTAGTAGTGGGTTTACAACACTTTGTAATTTGAGTTAAATCTTATTAACTCTTATTCATGAATTAACCCTTTAATTTATGAACCCACATATCATGGTAACACCTAGCAAGTAGCATGAATCTAGTATTAAGTGAATAGCGAGTAAACCTATTCCGATTACAACTCCATACATGTAAAATCCTTTCGACATCTAATTTCCCGATTAAGTCTTGGGTATGATTTTGTCGAAACCCAAATTGACTTAATAACTATGATTCTATTTCATGTTTATTAACCCGGTTATGAATCACTATTCATCTCTGCCTTGGCCAAGGACTTTGGATTAATAACTATGAAACACATAGGAAATTCACTTATCTTCATAAGTGTCGAATCCTTTATTGGCCACTAACAAACTTCCATACATATCAACATAATACCCAACTTATCCCTTTAAACGATAGTGCTAGCTACCAAAAGGATAAATCAAAGTAGAATGTAATATGCACAAAGTTACCATTGTGCCTCAAGTCTTAGGATTAGTCATGTACTATTGTAACATGAAAATTCTTATTCGACTGAATAAATTCTTCATTAAGAATTTTCATACGGTCATGTTCAGTGAACTTGTTCTCTAACAAGCACCCACATAAATGTACTTACGTCTTACGCTAATGTTGATGGAATGCAACATTCTTGTCCAACAAGCATACAAACTATGTGCAAGTCTTTTATGGATTATTCGATATCCCATCTCGAAACATCCATCGACTTGGAACTGTATTTAAGATCACGGCTTTCAAGGTATGTTCCATGATCACCATCTCTATGCGCAACCATACCTTATAACCATAAGTGATCTAGGGATTTTATCTTAAGTGCAATTATAAGATAAATGCTTTCTCTTAAGATAAAGAAATGCCTTATTCATAATATAATTCCAATAGACTGTATTTACAAGTAGAATACGTCCAATTAGATTGGAACGCCGGGTACCCTACTCTAACAATCTCCCACTTGCCCTAGTTCCAATCACTCATGTATCTAAGACCCATCTTCTCAAGATGTCCTTCGAACACTTTCTGTGATAAGGGTTTAGTTAAGGGGTCTGCTATATTTTCTGCTGAGTCGACTCGCTCCATCACGACATCGCCTCTACCAATGATTTCTCTAATCAAATGGTATCGCCTCATAATGTGTTTGGATTTTTGATGAGATCTTGGCTCCTTTGCTTGCGCAATAGCCCCATTGTTATCACAATAAATCATTATTGGATCAACAACGGATGGTACTACACCCAACCCTTGGATAAAGTTCCTTATCCAAACAGCTTCTTTTGCAGCATCAGATGCAGCAATATATTCAGCCTCTGTCGTAGAGTCAGCAATTGTTTCTTGTTTGGAACTTTTCCAACTAACTGCTGCTCCATTCAGAGTAAATAAGTATCCAGACATGGATTTATAGTCGTCTTTATCGGACTGAAAACCAGAATCAGTAAAGCCTTCTAGTTTCAGTTCTCCATTGCCGTATACCATAAAGATATCCTTAGTCCTTCGTAAGTACTTAAGAATCATCTTAACGGCTTTCCAGTGTTCTTCACCTGGATTAGACTGATATCTGCTCGTTACACTAAGTGCATGAGCCACATCAGGTCTTGTACATAACATTGCATACATAATGCTACCAATAGCTGATGCATAAGGTATATGACTCATCCGTTCTCTTTCTTCAGGTGTCTTTGGAGACATCGTCTTAGAAAGAGAAATCCCATGACTCATTGGAATATATCCTCGTTTGGATTCTTCCATGCTAAACCGTTGTAGCACCTTATTTATGTACGTCGACTGGGATAGTCCGATCATCCGTTTAAATCTATCCCTATAGATTTTTATCCCTAGGATAAAGGATGCTTCTCCCAAGTCTTTCATGGAAAACTGTTTTGACAACCATGTCCTAGTTGACTGCAACATCCCTACATCATTCCCAATGAGTAGGATGTCATCAACATATAGAACAACAAATGTAACTGCACTCCCACTAACCTTCTTATAAACACATGGTTCATCCGGATTCTTATGAAAATCAAACGTTTTGATCGTTTCATCAAACCGAATATTCCAACTCCTCGAAGCTTGTTTAAGTCCATAAATAGACCTTTGAAGTTTACAAACCATTTGTTCACTCCCATTGGATATGAAACCTTGCGGTTGTTTCATATAAATGTCTTCCTTAATATTTCCATTAAGAAAAGCAGTTTTCACATCCATTTGCCATATCTCGTAGTCATAATACGCAGCTATGGCTAGCAATATCCGAATAGATTTAAGCATTGCTACTGGTGAAAAAGTTTCCTCATAATCAACACCTTGTTTTTGAGTATAACCTTTAGCAACCAGTCTTGCTTTAAAAGTATTTACTTCTCCATCTACACCACGTTTTCGCTTGTAAACCCATTTACAACCTATGGGTACAATACCCTGTGGTGGATCAACCAAAGTCCATACTTTGTTTGAATACATGGAATCTATTTCGGATTGCATAGCTTCTTGCCATTTATCTGAGTCAATGTCCAACATTGCCTCATCATAGCTTATTGGATCATTATCCAAAAGGAATCCCTCTTCATTGTCTTTTGACAATAGGTATAGCCTTTCAGGCGCCCTAGAAACCCTTTCGGATCTCCGAAGAGGTTGTGTTTTAGATGGTCCAGTCTCTACTGGTATGTTTTCCGTGGTACTTAGTGGAATTTGTGGTTGTTCTTCATTAAGTTCTATGACTCCGCTATTCTTTGAGATAAAATCTTTCTCTAAGAATACAGCATTCCTCGAAACAAACACCTTTTGTTCAGAGGGATCATAGAAATAGTATCCAATAGACTCTCTAGGATACCCCACAAATTTACATAAGATGGATCTCATATCCAACTTACCTCCCACTAACTGCTTTACATAAGCAGTACAACCCCATACTCGTAAATATTTGTATGAGGGTGATTTACCACACCATATCTCATAAGGTGTGCTGGGTACAGCTTTACTTGGCACTCTATTCAAAATATATGCTGCTGTTTCTAAGGCATAGCCCCAGAATGAAAGAGGTAGATCAGTGGTACTCATCATCGATCGAACCATGTCCAACAATGTTCGATTCCTCCTTTCTGAAACCCCATTGAGTTGTGGAGTTCCAGGAGGCGTCCACTGTGAGACAATCCCATTATCTTTTAAATAATCAAGAAACTCATTAGTCAAATATTCACCTCCTCGATCTGATCGAAGAACTTTAATATTTCTACCAATTTGTTTCTCCACTTCATTTCTGAATTCTTTGAACTTTTCAAATACTTCAGATTTGTACCTCAATAGGTAAACATAACCATACCGTGAATAATCATCAGTGAAGGTTATGAAATAGTGATAGTTCCCCATTGCACTAACGTTTAGTGGTCCACAAACATCTGTATGGATCAAATCCAACAAACCTTTAGCTCGCTCCACTTGTCCAACAAATGGTGATTTAGTCATTTTACCTTTAAGACATGACTCACATGTAGGCAACCTATCCTCTCCCCTAAGGTCGAGTTTAGGTCCCAATTTGTGAATCCGTTTTTCGGATATATGACCTAATCTAGCATGCCAAATTGTGAATGAACTATGATTATCTAATTTCCTTTTATTTTGTTGAATGGTTAGGATGGGACTTTGTGGTGTAATGGTATACAACCCATTTGTCAAATTTCCAGAATAAATAAAAGTTGTGTCTTTGAAAATAGAACATTTTCCATTTTCAATGACAAACTTAAAACCTTCCTTATCCAATATTGGAATAGAAATAATGTTTTTTATTAAATCCGGAACATACAAACAGTTTGATAGACAAATCTTTACATCATTATTCAATGCTAGATAAACAGTCCCAATAGCTTTAGCAGCAACTCTTGCCCCATTGCCCATCCTTAGGATTGTTTCTTCACCATCTAGCATATTACTTCTTGCCATCATCTGCAAATCATTGCAAATATGTGAGCCACAGCCGGTATCCAATACCCAAGAAGAATCGTTAACAGACAAGTTAACTTCAACAAAATAAATACCTGAACTTTTCAGACTAGCAAGATACTCCTTGCAGTTCCTCTTCCAGTGCCCAGTTTTGCCACAATGAAAACATTCATGATCGGCCTGAGAATTAACCTTCTGTTTGTTCTTCCCTTTATCATTATATGCCTTCTTGTTGGGCTTATTGGGAACCTTTCCCTTCCTCTTCCTTTTCTTAGACTTAGTAGCCTTTGATCCGGAAGTGGATCCAACAAGAAGTACCGGCTTGTCCTTTTTAATGGTGGACTCAGCCGTCTTCAACATGTTTAATAATCCTGGAAGATCAGTTTCCATATTATGCATGTTGTAGTTAACGACAAAGTTATCGAATGACGCTGGCAGAGATTGCAACAATAAATCCACATAGAGTTCATTATCCATAATGACTCCAAGTGATTCGAGTCTTTCCACAAGAGCTATCATCTTCAGTCCATGATCATGAACTGAAGAGCCCTCGGTCATACGACACCTGAAAAGCTCTTTAGATATCTGATATCTAATTTGTCGCGTCCGATCACCATACAACTCTTGCAGGTGAGTTAGGATTTCAGAAGCATTATTCAGTAATTCGTTCTGTCTCTGTAGCTCATTAGACATTGATGCTAGCATGTAGCACCGAGCTTGGAGATTGTCATCAACATGACGCAAGTAGGCTCCATACTCTTCAGCAGTCTGATCCTCCGGTGGAGGAGGAGGAGCTGTTTCCAAAACATACTCTCGCTTCTCAGACTGAAGAACAATCTTTAGGTTCCTCAACCAATCATTGAAGTTGGGACCAGTTAATTTATTATGATCAAGGATACTCGCGATTGGATTCTTAGCCATTTTAGTAGTTTGATCTACAAAAATAACAAACGAAGCAGAAAATAATTAGACTATGGAATTTATATTCATTTAATATTAGGTCTTTAACATTAAATGTCTCCCACTAATTTAATTAGAACCTCATTATAATTATGAAAATCATTATTTTCATAGTGGGCTTGAAGTCCAATAAAAATATTTCATGTCCCAATTTTATGATGCCACCATGAAACAATTTTATCGGTAGTCAACTTTTTGACAATTGTATCTCTATACAACCTTCAAGATGTTTTGCCTCACCTTTCCTTATATACCTCAATTTTATGACTCCATATATATTACTCGGTGTCAAATCAAACCCATCAAAACTTTCATGATAACGGCCCACCAGAGTGTCCCACGACTCATGGCCAACACAAAGAGGAATCCGTCTCACGAATATCAATATATTTAATAGAGTTCACAGCTTTCGACATAGAATCATCCCACGACTCGTGGCCAATGATAAAACATCGTAGCATCTCATGTCATCTACTTTTGATGGAAGGCCTGGATTAATAAGTTCCAACTTATTTTTATCCATTATTGATTTGATATGGAATTAATCAAATTAATCCGTTTGGGTTCCTTGATCTCATCGATTACCATCTTTACGTTTATTTACCAGTTTCAGTCATCTAATGAAACGAAAGCGTAAATAAACCTAACATACATCTAATGCATGGTGGGATGATCATGTCCTTTCCTATTCGATCCATTCGAGCCAAAATGGATCTATGCATATGTACGTGATAAAACAAATAGTAGAACTACTTCTATTACATTTATTCTATCTACCCGTACAAGCACAGGCCTTCGAGATTACAACTTGTAAAATTACCCACACATGCGTGGGCCTTTGTCATCGAACGGTCTCCACCTTGATCTAATCTCTAACGATACAAAATTTAAAATTTTACAAATTTCATCTCAAGAGACTCGCAGGTCTCGATAAATTACATTTCTTCAATCATATTGAAAACATAATTAAACATCCATTCATTCATTCAATCATATTGAAAATGAAAACATCCATTCAAACATAATGAATATGAGGCTCATGATCATCCCTAAAACATTCATCTAATGAAATGAACATAAAATATCAATTTATGAGTCACACGACTCGTGTGAGGGTCACACGACCCGTGTGATCTTATCACACGACTCGTGTGAAAAATACGAATTGAAAATCAAAATTTTTCCCAGACTCACACGACTCGTGTGGCTCGTCACACGACTCGTGTGAGCTCACACGACTCGTGTGACAAGGTCACACGACTCGTGTGAAAATCACGAAGCTAAAATCAAAATTTTTCTTCATGCCACACGACTCGTGTGACAAGGTCACACGACTCGTGTGGCTTAAAAACGATTTTTAATTTTATAATTAATATTTTTATCATATAAAAAATTAATTATATTGCTTATCTCATAAGTCTTAACAAATCAAAATCTGTTTTAAAGACGATAACCGTGGCTCTGATACCACTGTTGGGTTCGATAGTACCGTACGGGCTGTACGCAGCGGAATTTAAAATTTTTAAAGTAAGTATTTATCGTATAAATACAACACCCGTACATACTAATTGCGAATTAACTGATCGTCATCTTTAAAACATGCATCATATACAAATTTTGATTTGTTACTATAAAGTAAATACTAGTAAAAATATTTACCGAATGTCTTGAACTCCTTCACTATTGATGATGGATGAGGGAATCGGTTCCCGGTTGTAACTTCAACGACTTGAGGTTACTCGCTAGAGGAATCCAAGTGTCTTCCCTCTAAACGTATCCACCCTATGAAGCCCGGTTCCGACGACTTTCCTTCGCTAGTAGAAAAGACTCGGTTTTCTTGTATAGGAATATTTATGAATTTTATTTGGGAATTTTAAGAACTCTTTCTTGAAGTTTTATGAAGAACACTTTCTTCTCTTTCTAACACTTAGAAATTTAGGATCAAAAACTTCACTTAAATGCAAAACCATTTTGCATATATTTATACTAAACATTTTAGCATAAAATAATCAACATTTAGTAATATTAAATAAAATCAAATTTTATTTAAATAGTATTTACTAACTTTTGACTTTGAAAATAATAAGATATGTTAAGTAGTTCAAACAACCATCAACAACCATTTTATTATAATCATATTTATTATTTTAATCCTTAAATCATATTTAAAGATATAAATAATAATTGGATAATAAATCTTGAGAATCTTTCTCAAGACTTTATTATTATATCATTTTCCCAATATTATAATAATCATATTATTATTATTTTGGATTTTTGAAATTTAAAATCCTATTTTAAAATTCAACTTTATTAATTTAGTAATTACCTTAATTACTAAAGTAATATCCAAAATGTAATTAATCAATCTTATTGATTAATATATTCCTTTAATTGATATCTAATCAAATTAGATATTTATCAATTAATTCTAACCATTAGAAATACAATCTTTACCTTTGTTCATAATTAGTGTGACCTTTTAGGTTCACCTTAATACTAGTAGTGGGTTTACAACACTTTGTAATTTGAGTTAAATCTTATTAACTCTTATTCATGAATTAACCCTTTAATTTATGAACCCACATATCATGGTAACACCTAGCAAGTAGCATGAATCTAGTATTAAGTGAATAGCGAGTAAACCTATTCCGATTACAACTCCATACATGTAAAATCCTTTCGACATCTAATTTCCCGATTAAGTCTTGGGTATGATTTTGTCGAAACCCAAATTGACTTAATAACTATGATTCTATTTCATGTTTATTAACCCGGTTATGAATCACTATTCATCTCTGCCTTGGCCAAGGACTTTGGATTAATAACTATGAAACACATAGGAAATTCACTTATCTTCATAAGTGTCGAATCCTTTATTGGCCACTAACAAACTTCCATACATATCAACATAATACCCAACTTATCCCTTTAAACGATAGTGCTAGCTACCAAAAGGATAAATCAAAGTAGAATGTAATATGCACAAAGTTACCATTGTGCCTCAAGTCTTAGGATTAGTCATGTACTATTGTAACATGAAAATTCTTATTCGACTGAATAAATTCTTCATTAAGAATTTTCATACGGTCATGTTCAGTGAACTTGTTCTCTAACAAGCACCCACATAAATGTACTTACGTCTTACGCTAATGTTGATGGAATGCAACATTCTTGTCCAACAAGCATACAAACTATGTGCAAGTCTTTTATGGATTATTCGATATCCCATCTCGAAACATCCATCGACTTGGAACTGTATTTAAGATCACGGCTTTCAAGGTATGTTCCATGATCACCATCTCTATGCGCAACCATACCTTATAACCATAAGTGATCTAGGGATTTTATCTTAAGTGCAATTATAAGATAAATGCTTTCTCTTAAGATAAAGAAATGCCTTATTCATAATATAATTCCAATAGACTGTATTTACAAGTAGAATACGTCCAATTAGATTGGAACGCCGGGTACCCTACTCTAACAAGGTGTGCCTTCTTGAGTCTCATTCCAGGCTACTTGCACCACATCATCAAGCCCATCCCTTTTAATCCATCTCTTATCAAAATGGAACCTGCTCTTTGGGTTGATAACTGTTGGATCATCTTCAAGAAGAAGGAGGTGGTGGTCAGAAGAGCTTTTGAAATGGGAGGTTGTTTGAGTCCCTGGATAAGATCTGAGCCATTCAAGAGATGCATAAGCTTTGTCCAGAGCTTCTTCAACAAAGCCTTCCTGGTCCCTATTGTTACCCCAAGTGTAAGGGTATCCCTTTCTGAGCACTTCCCCTATTCCCATATTGGCAATGAAAGTCTGGAAACCCAAGAGGCTAGCTGGTGTTCTAGTCCTGCCCCCTTTTTTGTCCTCCACATTTGCCAAATCGTTCCAGTCTCCAATCATGCACCAGTAATCACCCCAATTACTTTTTTTAGCTTCCAGTTCATCCCATTGATTTTCTCTAATTCTTTTGTCAGTGCTGAGGTAGACAAATATTATCCATCTGAATTGATCCTGATGATGTAGTCTGAATTCAACCTCGAAGTGGAAGCTGTCACATATGATTTGATTAATTTCCACATCTCTGCTCCAGGCCAGAAGTAACCCTCCACTCAGCCTCCTTGGTTCAACAGTTTTGTGCCTGTCAGAGAAGCCTAATTTTTTACAAACAGTTAATACAAAAGGATTAGTATTTTTAGTTTCTGATAGGAATATAAAATGTGGGTGATGGGATTTTAGGGAATCCCTCAACTGGGAAACTGTAGAGGCCCCACCCAGGCCTCTACAGTTCCACACCACAGCTTTCATGGTTCACTCCGGGGCCATTCAAGGCTGGCCTTCTCCACCTGGGTTGAATGAGCTTTCAATTTTTTCTGGTCAGATTCTTCTGGCATAGGGTCTTCCTGGACAGCAGACAAGGTTTTGTGAGTGAATCTTCCTCTTTTGGATCCTTGATCCTGGATTTTAGGAACTTCTGTGGTGTTTCTCTGGAGTCTGCCTTCTTTAGCTCCAATTCTTTTCCATGTTCTCTGCTTGGGCCCCTGAGTGTCCATAGGGCTAGTCCATGGAGGTTCTGTTGGGGAGATGAGTTGTTCCTTACTATCCCTTGGAGAGACATTTAGATTTGGGCAGTTGCCTTCATATTGTACTATCTCTTTTCCAGGCTCCTTTGGTTGAGGTTCAGTGGGTTCATTCCTGCCATGATAGCTTTGATTATCTTGTCTGGAGGAACTGGATTCCACTAGGCTAGTTTTCCCATGAGATCGAGGTGTATGGTTACCCTGGTTGCCTGCTATGTCTGAGAGAAGTCTTAAGCTGTCTGAGCCCTTATTTGATGGGGGGTCTTGCTCCTTGTTAGTGTCAGAAGGTGGATCTGGGTTTCTGTCAGATGATCTGCTATGTGGGCTTGAGGTTGTACCAGTTCTTGAATCTCCTGCCTTTAGCCATTCTCCATACTGTCCCTGTTTGGTGTCTCCAGAGGCAATGTCCTGGATTTTCTTCTGGCATTCCCTGTCTAGGTGACCAAATTTTAGTGAGATAATATATTAATTATTTTACAAGCTAGCTGTTGTAGCAAATTATTTTTATTTTACCGAGCACCGAATCAAATGATTCGTTTCCCTGGTCGATCTCTCGAGGAAGACGATTCGGAATTTAGAAATGATATTGATAACACATAAAAGGAAAATAAATCCTAAACATTCTAATCAAAAGATTGATTTTTGATTATTAACTAAGAAATAACAAGAAATATAAATCTATCTAAAAATATAAACGATAAAAAGATAAACGAGCTAGGATATCGGGAATAATCGCTTTCGGTTCTACACACATTTAACGGCAATCAATAACTCGGTTAAAAGGCTCGACTCATTAACTCATTTAGCGGTTTAACCTCAATACGTCTCCGAACATGCTGATAAACATAAATGAGTGAATTAACGAAACATTTAATACATAGACAATACGTCTCCGAACATGTCTACACTAAACGAGCCAAATTCCACCAATTTCTCCCCTCTCAGTTTTGAAATCGATTATAACGACTCCTCCTCTTTCGGTTCTAAAAGTCGCAATTCGTAGAATTAACAAACTCTAACTCAACAAATAAATATTCAATCACGAATCAAAGTGCCACTCTTTGATTATATCAACAAATTAACCTAAGTGTCACTCTTATGTTATAACAATTTATCAAGTATAATTTTATCAATTCATAATTAAAACAACTCGTCAAGATTGAGCTATCGTCATGCACGTAAACGAGAACAAACCGGAATGATTATCCCTTAACCCTAGCTAGAGGATTAGCTACTCATAATTTTATCATGCATATCCACATTTAAGGAAGTCATTCTTAACATAAACAAGATGAAAAGATACCTTCCTATTAATGAGAAGTCCAAGAGCAAATGCAACTTAGTCCAAAGTACACTCCAATGTCTTCAACAATCCAACAAAACAAATACAACAAATACAACACTTAAGAAAGAAAAATGGAAGGAAGGTGAAGAAGGGGGAAGAACCCCCCCTTGGTTCAATGCATGAAGAGTTATTTTTGGTGATGATGATGATCCCTTTTGTAGAAGAAATGGAAGACCATGAGTAGTGGACTCTTTTCCCACACCACAACCAGGTTTTTAGGTGAAAAATTCGGTCCCAAGCTCCCCATAATCAAGCACCATCCAAACATGCCAAAATTTAAGGAAAAGAAGGAGTTTTTGTCTGCCAACAGGTGCTAGCGCCGCTAGGGGGGTGCTAGCGGCGCTAGGGTAGCTCCGCGGCCGCGACTTTCGCGCGTAGAAAAATCCTCGCGGACTGCAGTGCGCGGCTTCACGTTTTGGGCTCGTTTGAGCTCGTTCGAACTCGGAATTGAGTTCCGTTTTTTCCTATATGTAGCCAACGAACCCTTATATTCAATGATGCTTGCATAACCAAATTATTCTTGAAATCCTATCCTCCAAAAGCTTGTGACCAGCACACCAAAGACGTGTTTCGCACGACTTCGCATTTTTGGCTCGTTCGGATTCTTTCGAACTCGAAATTGGATTCCGCTTTTTCCTATGTGTAGCTAAGGAACTCATCTATCCAACCATGATTTCCCGACCCGTTTTTGAGCTAAATTGATTCCTCACGGGGCTTCCGACCTGTACACTAAAAACAAGAAGAAAAACGTAAAAAAAGGACAAAATACACGAAAAACACATAAAAAGCCAAAATACACAATAAACCATAAAATAAACTAAAAACTAACAAAAAGACCTAAAACGGGAAAAAAAGAACGACAAAATATTACAAAAAAACGTAACAAAAATGGTCACAACACTAGCCCTAACATGCTCATATCTAATATTCTGAATAAAAAAACAACGCTGGTTAAAAGATGTGGAAAAAAAACTTATAATAACCCTATTGTTTTTTAGACTTAATGGTGATTAAAAGATGTAGAAAATAGATAATAACTCCTATTTTCAGACTTAAACTAACAAGGGGGTGAATATAACTCATTTAATATCTCTGTCCCGTACATCGCACGGGGTACGTACTAGTCTACACAGATGGACTAACCTTTCTTAAATATTTTCTCTTTTTATAATATAGGCCTGATTGGATATAAGTTTTGAATTTGATGGATAAAGTGAACTAATTTTTGAAGAGAGTTGATTGAGTTTTTAATCGAGTGGGATTTTTTACTTCGGATTTAAATAGTATTTATAATGTAATAATTAAATTTGATTTATTTAAAAGTAAGAGATAAATGATTGGAATTAATGAAAAATTAAATTATATGAATGAGTGAATAATTATTTAAGGTTGATATAATGTGTGACAATCATCGATTAATATTATTAATTATATCATATGAGAATTGTGTTAGATTAAATTTAAGTTAAATATCATATGAGAGTTGTGTTAGATTAAATTTAAGTTAAATATTGAGATAAAAAAATTATCCGTTCAATTATAACCGGATAAATTTATATCCAATAAGGCCAATAATATATTACGCTAATGATTACTCTTGAATAATAGAACGAACATAAATATTTTCTCTTGTATCTAATGTGGTTAGGATATTAAGGTCCTCGTTGGTTACATATTATCTGTCAACTTTTGACCTTATATTTTTTTTGTAACCCAAAATCTAACTCAATCAATCTTACTCAATATTATAAATATAATGATTTTTTTCTGGAATCATAAAACAAACATCTTTTTTAGTTTTATAAATTCTTTTCAAATTCTTAGTAAGAATTTGAGTATTTTGATCCCTAATGATCGAGTATGGAATTCTGTTTACTCACTTTAAATTGAGTATCCGTTTCCTGCTAGGATTGGAAATCCTGTATTTTACATATCCATACAATTGAGATTGAGCCCTTGGGTTTCCGAAATAGTGTAAAAAGAAGTGCTTCGAATCATTGCTATTTGACTTGGACATGTTCTAAAAAAGTCGAGGTATTTCGAATTTTTTCCGATCAGTCTTCTTTATATATCGCACCAGCTTTAATCCACTATTCATCCACTTATATAATTTTAAGATACAATTCCTTTTACACCTCAATATATAAATACATTTTCTTTTACACACTGTCCCATAAAAATGCCTATTTTGCACCCCACAACTCACGAAATTATATGCGATATAAAAATCGCATATCAAAATGAACCACATAATTAACAATAAAATTTTCTTGTATATATACCAACATATATCCAAATCGAACGCATATTAATAAGTATGTGAAATACTTTTCCATATTATGCAATCGTGCACGTATCCAAATCTACCATATAATTTATCATATACGAGAAAGTTTCGTATATTAAAATCAAACGTCGCATATTTTTTATTGTTTGTATACTGAAAGCACTGCTTCATTTGAACATTATTTTCGTTTTGAATAAAAGAATCATGTTTAGTTAATATTTGTGCAATTTACTTCATGTATGAATCTGCCTTTTGTCTGGTTATTCACATTGAAGATAATATGGTATGGCATCGTCGCACAGGAGATTTTATTATCAGTTCCTCGTACAATATGAATAAGGTTCATAACTGAGATAGCGAGTGATAAACCTATCGGTTATTGGTGTATATACTGAAAGCTTAGCTTTAGATGTATTTACACTGAATCCGTTTGAATGAAATCATGTTTAATTAAACAAGTCTATGTTCTGTTGTTTTGCACTTAGATAAAATGGTTCATTATCGGGT
The DNA here is from genome assembly GCA_008636005.1 of Striga asiatica. Lineage (NCBI taxonomy): Eukaryota > Viridiplantae > Streptophyta > Magnoliopsida > Lamiales > Orobanchaceae > Striga > Striga asiatica. The sequence continues at coordinate 265,266 of BKCP01004572.1, read as the reverse complement.
GATCAGAAGATCATTTTATCAGTTACTTGAAAAACAAGAATAGTAGGTTTACAACCTAGATGGAAATGAACAACCCATCGGAATGGTTATAGTGTTAACCGTACAGTTGGTCTTGACTGATTAGTTACACTAGTACACTTTGTGTATTGAACGGATCCCAGAGAGGAGGAGTTCGTTTTATACTGATCGTCGTAAACGAACTAGGCCTCAGTTAATTACTGCGTTTCTTATCCCGTAAGATATAAACAAGCATGTGCATGCAGTAAATATTACTTTGATTTACTTGGGTGAGATTTAGTTTACTGGATCAATATCCTTACTGTTTTTGTAATATTATTGTATGTACGATGTGCTGTTAGAATATTTACTGTCACCGTGTGCGATAGTTTGATGATGTCCCCAAGATGAGCTCATGAAGGATTGTGATGGGTCTACTTCCAGATCTAGAGTAAACCGGTGGATTTGAGCTCAGATCTGCTTGAACCGCTTCTGAGTCGTTGCTAGACCGCGAGATACCTGCAAAAACTCAACGCCGGAGGTGTTTCCAGAGTAGAGCCTCCGACGCTCAAGTCAGTATGAGAGAGATGTAGTGAGGCTGCGCAGCAGCTATGGGGGAGTGTGGAGAATGAATGAAAGTTAGGGTTTGGGGTTACCTCACCTCCTTTATATAGAACTGAATACTTACCTGAAGTACCCAGAATGCCAGGTCGGTGGACCTAAAAGGTCCAAAATGCCCCGATCGATTCGTCTCCCCTCCCTGCTGAGTCATCTCAAGATTCCTTCTTATTCTTTGGAAAATGTAGAGCTTTGAGTATGTTGCAAGTGTGATGAGCCATCATCACATCTTTGGTCTTTGAGATATATAGAGTCGACCTCGAGAGCTAGGAGGTCGACTTGTGATCATATGAGGACTCGGAGGTTACGCTTAGTTAGTTCCCTCGGGTAGAAGTCGTCTTCAGAGAATCATCTTAGTGAAGTCGACTACTGGGAGTCGACTTAGAGTATCTGGATGCTCGAAAGTTATGTTTTTGTTGTTCTTCTTATACAGATGTCGACTAATAGAAGTCGGCAGACTGAGGTCGACTTGTGAGAGTCGACCGACTAGATTTCTGTCCTTTTTTGGTCGCTCTTTGTAGAGTCGGCTTTATGGAAGTCGATTGGAGCATGTCGACGGAGTCATATCAACATGCGAGTGGTTCGAGCGGTTCACCGGTCGAGTAAGGAGCCTCTGGACTGGGTTATCCTTATGTGGCTATATCATCTAGTCCCCCCAAAAATTACTCTAAGCAGTCGACTGCTTAAGAGTGAATTTGGTGACAAGTGGTTGAGTGTCATGCCTTCCCGCAATATATGCCTGTATCTGTTATTTCGTTGACTCGTCTTGTCAATCGATTACAAAACACCTCAGCCCCTTATGATTGCCTTTTCGGATAAGTCTGACATTCTGACACCTCTTTCGAATTTTGAATTTCAGAAATTCTGAAGTGGCGCGCGTCATCTCAACCGCCGACCCTTCGAACTTCGTGCTTCATCCGGATCGTTGGTTTTCTTGCGGATCCAACAATCGACATCAATTATCCCCGCCTATAAATACGCCTCCTTTACTCAGAAGGTCACTTTTCGCATTCTCGAACTTCTTGCCCTCTCAAACCCCTCAAAGCTCTCCGGCGATCTTTGTGTTTTCGATTTCATCGGCGTTCTCCGTCTCCGGCGACTTCAAGCTCTTTCAGAGTTCCAATCCACTAATCCATCATGTGTAAGTTTACGATTTTCTCTTATCTTTCAATTTTCTATCGATTTTTCCTTTTTCAGTTTTTTCTGGGTTTTGAAATTCCTGCGTGTTCTTCATGTTCTTCAAGCTCTTTTTCTCGAACTTTGGGTTGAATCTTTGATTGTGAATGTTTTGCTTGGATTTGTTGTTTTTCGCTTTATTGATTGCCGACTTCTGGGATGGAGTCGACTTTTCACTCTTGGCTAAGTATATCCCTGTCGACCTAATGGCCTTTTCTTTTCTATCTCTACCCCTTCTTTGTTATTCTCTTAATCGACTCATGTCGACTTGCTGGTCTATCCTTTGTCGAATCGACTAAGTAATGACTTGTGGGCTTCCTTGTTTCCTTTTGGTATTGATAGAAGTCGATTCGTCTTTCTATGACTTATGGAAGTCGATTCTACTTGTGTCTAGTGTGTTATCCCATGGCTTCGTTAATTCCAACCTTTTTCTTTTTCTTTTCCATTCTTTAGCTTCCGACTCGTCCTCTCTCCCTGGTTCCCTCGGTCGCCAAATCAACGAGTATACCCAACAAGTCGATGAGGGTTCCAGTTCTGATTCCGTTCAAGTGACTGGTTATAAGATGGTCATGGCGCCTCTTCGCGCTTCTTCTCCCCGTGCTTCTGCTTCCAGCGCTGACTGGAACAAGTACGACCAAGCGCTTTTGGCGGGTGGCTTGGTCGATACTTCGAAGAGCCCTTCTCGAGGAGGCTCCCCTCGTCTCGACCTCATTCCTCGAGGTATACCCCTTAGGTTTTTAGATATCCCTATATATAGAACGAGTCCTGTATCTGTACCAATAATTGCTCCTCTTCTCGATTCCCCAAATACTGTATCGATAGCTTGCCCTTTGGCTAGATTAGCTATTCTAAATCCTTTTTGTTATGCCTCTGCAGTCGAGGTCGATGGCTTCAGAAAATTTAGTGGGCTTCCTTCTGACTGGGAGTTGGTTGCTCCAGGTCCTAACGACGATTTTGCCCATCCCCCTCCCGGCTGTCATACATTCTTCATAGACCAAGTCGTCTTCGGCCTTCGTTTTCCCATCCAAGACAAGCTCTTGTTGATAAGTAACTTGTATAATGTTCCAATAAATCAATTTTCTCCAAACGCCATTCGCATTATGATAGCCTTCATAGTCGTCTCCCGAATAGTACTTAAATTCTTCTCGCCCGAGTTTTTCTTTTATTGCTACGGCTATCGACTTTCCAAGGGTGCCCATTGTCTGGGTCGTCGTGCCGGTGTCACTTTTCTCACTGATCTTTCCTCCAATGTTATTGAATGGAAATCGAAATACGTCTTTATTCGACCTGCAGCCGGTATGTATCCTTATGTGAATAAATGGATAACCTCGAAAGTGAAACAGAATAAACGGCCTCGTTCTGACGAGTTTGCCACTCTCTTGACGGAGCTCAATAAACATACATATAGTGCCCGTCAGTTAATAAAGGACCGTGAACTGGTCAATCATGCCCGAATCGTCATGTACGAGGATCTTCCTCGTCTCGATGATCCTCGTAAGCTACTAAGGTTCCTTCTTGTGCACCTGTTTATAAATTTTGATTATTCGTATCATGACTGTTAATTGTTGTTCGTATGCTAATTTTCTTCTGCTATATTTCAGTTAAAGCGCTCAAACGCTTTGAGCTGAAGAAGAATCAATCGACCGGCCAGTCGACCGGCGGTTCTGCTCCTCCCCCTCGACCCTCGGGTGGATCCGGGTCGAGGCCTGCCGCCGCAACAGCCGAGACGACAGCTGCTCAGAAATCTAGGGTTGAGAACCCTAGCGCTTCCAAACACAAATCGTCGGGCTCTTCTTCCCGCAAGAGGGCCTAAGACGATCGGGCCGCCATCCTTATCCCCGACGACCTGAAGCGCCGAAAGGTCGATAAGGGAAAGGGGAAAGCGGTCGAGAAGACACCCCCTTCTCCCGTCACCGTGAAGGATGTGACGGTAAAAATGCCTTCAAGGCTTTGGAACCATCCCCAGCCACATAAGGTGGCCCAGTATCTCAACTCCCTCATCCCCGAGGTTGACAAGGAACGCGTCGACGGGAATCTGTATGAGCGTTCAAACTACGCCATTCAGTGTCTCTCCCGGGTATTTTCTTCGTTTATAAGTCGACTTCGTATTATTATCATTTTCTTGTTCTTCTTAACTCATCTTTTAATGTTCTTCCGCAGTTTCTGGCTGCAGCGCTCCCTTGCCTCGAGGAGGGGAGTAAGGCGCCCGTCGTCTCCACTAAGTCCCTCGAGGACAAGTGTGAGGCTCAGCGCCAGGAAATCGAGACGCTGAGAGAGGATTTGAAGGCCTCAAAGGCCCTTGTCGACAAGCTGAAGGCCGACAAGGCGGTGTTTCGGCACCTGAATGACAAGCTCAAGGCCGACCTCGACAAGGCTCGCGATGAGATCATGGTCGAGAGGGAGAGCGGCGTCGAAGAGGGGCGCAGGACATTTTTGAAGTCCCCTATGAGCGCCGTCTTTCTTGAGACCTATCGCCAGGAGGTCGTCAAGGCTTTTTGCAACTCCCCCGCCTTCTTCGACAAGCTCTACCCCGCCGCCCTTCAGTATTTCGAGCATACATTTGCCGCATGGGAGGCGGTGGTGTCGGGGTCCGAGTTTGAAGGAAAACTCGACCGTGAGGCGGTCAAGGAGATGCTTACTAACCCCGAGGGCTATGAGGGTGACGACTCTCTTCCTGACGACTACCCGTGGTGGTCGGGACTCGAGGCTTGGGCCATTCGCAAGGCTCGCCTGAGCGCGCAACTTGAGGTTCCCCCCACCCCCTTGTTCGGTCCGATCGAATTAATCGGGGCAAGTGGGGCTAGTCACGAGGAGGAGGTCGAGACGAGGGATGCTGAGCAGCAGGGCACTGAGCCACTTGTCGACAAGGATGATGATGCCGAGAAGACTGCCACTATTGTGGAATGGGGAGACGACACTGCTGAGAAGTCGGATGCCGAATCTTAGCCGTGTTGTTTATTCTGGGGCTGTGCCGCTTTTTGTTTGTTTCTTTTTGTTTTGTCTTTTTTTTTTTTTNTAGCTGGTCGAAATTGAGCAACAATTTGAACAGCTTCGTAGCTGATAAACGTAAAGGTTTTCAACTCGTCTTCTCCCCAACCCTTCTTGTTAGCTGGTCGAAATTGAGCAACAATTTGAACAGCTTCGTAGCTGATAAACGTAAAGTTTTTCAACTCGTCTTCTCCCCAACCCTTCTTGTTAGCTGGTCGAAATTGAGCAACAATTTGAACAGCTTCGTAGCTGATAAACGTATAGTTTTTCAACTCGTCTTCTCCCCAACCCTTCTTGCGAGCTGGTCAAAGTCGAGCAACAATTTGAACAGTTTCGTAGCTGATAAACGTAAAGTTTTTCAACTCGTCTTCTCCCCAATTCTTCTTGCGAGCTGGTCAAAGTCGAGCAACAATTTGAACAACTTCGTAGCTGTGAAACGCAAGTTTTTCAACTCGTCTTCTCCCCAACCCTTCTTGCGAGCTGGTCGAAGTCGAGCAACAATTTTAGCAGCTTCATAGCTGTCTCGATGTTCGTTGTGTAGATTGTGTATTAAAGTTGGTTGTACTAGATTTTTCGTTCTTTAAGTGTGACCACTGCATAATTCTGTACATCGATCTTATGAGTGTGAGTTTTGTAATGTGCTCGAGACTCTACCCGAGGATTTCAACCTCCATATTCGAGTTAGTCGTCTTCGAAGTCGAAGGCTTCGTAGCCTACTCAAGATTCCACTCGAGGGTTATAATTTCGTAGTTGTGTTAATCGACTTCGTAGTCAAAGGCTTCGTAGTCTGCTCGAGATTCCGCTCGAGAATTTACAACTTCGTAGTTGTGTTAGTCGACTTCGTAGTCGAAGGCTTCGTAGCCTGCTCGAGATTCCGCTCGAGAATTGACAACTGCGTAGTTGTGTTAGTCGACTTCGTAGTCGAAGGCTTCGTAGCCTGTTCGAGATTCTGCTCGAGAATTGACAACTTTGTAGTTGTGTTAGTCGACTTCGTAGTCGAAGGCTTCGTAGCCTGCTCGAGATTCCGCTCGAGAATTGACAACTTCGTAGTTGTGTTAGTCGACTTCGTAGTCGAAGGCTTCGTAGCCTGCTCGAGATTCCGCTCGAGAATTGACAACTTCGTAGTTGTGTTAATTGATTTCATAATTATTGGAGAGTTAGTCGGCTTCATAGCCGTTTTGAAAAATTCAATTTTCAAGCAATCATAATAAAGTCGACGCATAAATATAAGAAACATAATTGAAGCATAAACTTTAAGATTCATTTCATCATTGAACTCAATTCAAACATCGTTCAGTACAAAAAGTAGTTTGAGACATTGCCTTAGGCGTAAAAGCGTTTGAGATGGATCACGTGCCAGGATCGCGGGAGTTGTCAGCCTTCTCCGTCTTCGAGTTCGTATGCACCCCTCTCGAGCACCTTTGTGATGGTATAGGGCCCTTCCCAGTTAGCATCGAGTTTGCCGACATGTTTGAGAGCGTCGGCTCGCTTGAGGACGAGATCCCCAATTTGAAAACGTCTTGTTCGGACCTTCTTGTCGAAGGTTGCTCGCATCTTTTGCTTATATTTGATGGATCACACCCAGGCTTCCTCTCGTCCTTCTTCAATTAGGTCGAGAGCTTCTTCGATCATTTCCTCGTTTTTCTTTTCCTTGTAGAACGTCGATCTGTGGGAGTCCAGGCCGACTTCTACCGGCAGTAGTGCATCCATCCTGTAAACCATGTGAAACGGAGATTGTCCCGTCGAACTCCTTGGAGTCGTCTTATAAGCCCATAAGACTGTTGTCAACTTGTCGACCCAGGCTCCCGACGCTTTCTCCAGTCTCTTCTTCAACCCTTGGAGAATAGATCGATTGGTTACCTCGACTTGCCTGTTTGCTTGTGGATGTGCGACTGACGCAAATCGTTGTTTAATTCCCATGTCGAGGCACCATGCTTGGATCCGTTTTCCTTGGAATTGCGTCCCGTTGTCTGAGATTAACACCTTTGGAATTCCAAATCGACAGCAGATATTGTTGAATAAGAACTGTATCATCTTTTCTTCAGTAATTCGAGCCAAGGGTTCTGCCTCAACCCACTTGCTAAAGTAGTCGACTGCAACTACTAAGAATTTTCTTTGCCCTGTCCCCATCGGCAGCGGGCCCACTAAGTCGATCCCCCATTGAGCAAAGGGAATTGGTGAGTTGATTGTCGTCATGTACTCAGCAGGGATATGAGTGATTTGGCCGTGGCGCTGGCATTTCTCGCACTTTTGTACTAACTGTTCGGCCGTTGCTCGGATTTTGGGCCAATAGTAGCCTGCTCGCAGGGCCTTTCCAGTTAGGGCTCGAGACCCAACGTGTGCTCTGCAGCATCCTTCATGGATTTCTTTTAACACATGTGTTCCTTCTTCCTCAGAGACACACCGGAGGTGGGGCCCGACCAACGACTTCTTATACAAGACCCCGTCGACTTCAAAATATTTGCTCAGGTACCGGGCAACCTTTTCTATCTCTTGCTTGTCTCCTACAGGCACTCGACCTTGCATAAGCTCACGAATCGGCTTCGTCCAATCCTCCTTTTCATCGACCTCCATTGTTTCGCTTAGAACACTGCCTTTCAGGTGCATTGTAGTGATATGATTTCCCACATTTCCTTCATTCGAGCTTGCAATCCTGGCGAGCCAGTCGGCTCGTTTGTTTTCTTCTCGCGGGATTTGTGTCAACTCAAACTTCTCCAGGCCTTGTATGAGGCTTTGAATCTCCTCGACATACTTCATCATTCTATCTTTCTTAATTTCACAATTTCCCAGCATTTGCCCGACGACGAGTTGTGACGGAATGTGCGGCGATCTCTGTCGCTCCGCCACCGATTGCCAGTTGAATTCCCTTGATAAGTGCTTCGTATTCGGCTTCATTGTTTGAAGCTTTGAACCCCATTCTGATGGCAAAGTCGAGTTGTTCGCCTTTGGGGGATATGAGGACGACTCCCAAACCAGATCCTTTGGCAGCCAAGGACCCATCAACATGCATTATCCACTTTCTTTCCTCTTCCTTGGTGCCTTCTTGAATGAAATCGGCTAAAGCCTGGGCTTTGATGGCTCGCCTCGGCTCGTACTTGATAGAATACTCGCTCAGCTCGACTGCCCACTTCACGAGTCGACCTGAGACCGTAGATCGACCCAATGTTTCTCCCAAATTTGTCCTCACCACTATAGTATGATTCAGAAAATAAGGCCTCAGCTTTATGGCTGTTATAACCAGTGTCAGGGCCGCCTTCTTGACTTCGGGGTATCTCGTCTCTGCCCCTTGGAGAACTCGACTTGTGTAGTAAATCGGCTGTTGGGAACTTCTATCCTCCCGCAGCAACACTGAACTCAGAGATGCCTCTCCTACCGAGATGTATAATATCAATTCATCACCAGGCTCTGGTTTGGTTAACAAGGGTAATTCACCCAGGAACTCCTTTAACTTTTCGAACGCCATCTACGCCTCGTCATTCCATTTGAAAATCGTCTTCTTCTTGAGTAACTTGAAAAAACGGAAACTCTTCTCGGCCGCTCGGGCAATAAACCTGCTCAAGCCCGCAATCCTCCCCGTCAGCACTTGCACGTCTCTAATGTTTCGTGGTGGGGCCATGTCGAGTATGGCCTTCACCTTGTCTTTGTTCACCTCGATTCCCCTTTCTGTGACGATATATCCCAAAAATCGCCCCGCCTTTACTCCAAAGGCACATTTGCTCGGGTTCAACTTCATCCCAAACGCCCTAAGGGTGTTGAAAGTTTCTCTTAATTCGTCTGGGTGTGAAGTCGAGGACTTGCTCTTCACCAGGATATCGTCAATGTACACTTCCATATTTCGACCGATCTGGGGTTTGAACATTCGATCCATCAGTCGCTGGCAAGTTGCTCCTGCATTCTTTAGGCCAAAGGGCATGACGACATAGCAATACGTCCCCTTGCTCGTCACAAAAATCACTTTACTTTGATCCTCCGGGGCTAAGGGGATTTGGTGGTACCCCTGAGATGCGTCCATCATGCTAAACAACTCGCAGTCGGCTGTGGAGTCGACTAGCTGATCGATTCTAGGAAAAGGATAGTGATCTTTTGGGCACACCAGGTTTTATGTCACGAAAGTCGATGCACATACGCCATTTGTTCAGTGCTTTCCTCACCATCACTATGTTAGATATCCATTCGGGGAATTGGATTTCCTTGATGTGTTTGGCTTTTAGCAGTTTGTCCACCTCGACTTCAATTGCTTTGTCGATTTCAGCGCCATGGTGCCTGAGTCGCTGCTTCACGGGTTTCCTGAGGGGGTCGACATTGAGTTTATGCTCCATAACATCTGGGTCGATTCCCGTTAACTCTTCAAGAGAGAAGGCGAATATGTCCCTGAATTCCTTCAGCAATCCCACTAACTGTTCCTGCAACTCGTCCTCCAATTCTCTCCCGACTTTGGTGGTCTGGTTCTCCGTTTCACCGATTTGCATTTCCATCAACTCTCCATGGGGCTCTAGGTCACTCCCTCTCGGCCTCTTCTCACTCGACATTGGCTTTTTACCCTCATTGACCTCAGCTCGTTGGTTGGTTTTGACCGCGATCTGGTAGCATGTTCGTGATAACTTCTGGTCCCCTCGAGCCTCTCCTACTCGATCTCCTACGGAAAACTTCAACTTCATGTGATAAGTCGACACCACTGCTTAGAAGGCATTGAACGCCGGCCTCCCAAAGATCACGTTATACGCCGATTCGACGTCGACCACCACAAATCTCACCATTTTTACCTTCCTCAGGTCGCCCTCCCCTAGGACGACAGCGAGCGTGGTTTCCTCTAGGGGAGCGACTTCCGATCCATTGAATCCAAAGAGTGATGTATGTAGAGGCGTAAGTTCAATGTCGAGTTCCATCCTTCTAAGGCATTCATAGAAAATCACGTTTACAGAACTTCCGGTGTCGACAAACACCCTTTGCACCTCGTATCCTGATATCTGTGCGGTAATCATCAAGGCATCATTGTGTGGTCTCTCAACTTCCCCCATGTCTGCGGGTACAAAGTTCATCACTGGCCCACTCTCGTCGACCTGCTGCAGTTCGACTTTCGTGTATCGGCCTCGAGCGTACGCCTTCCTTGCTCGGTTGGAATTTTCGTCTGTCGACCCTCCAAAAATCATGTTAATTACCCCCCTCTCTGGTGGGAGCTCCTCCTTTTCTGGTGATCTCGCCTCTTGCGGGGACTCTTACTTCTTTCTCGCCTCCTGCTTGACCTCTCGCGATCTTTTTATATGAACTCCTTCAAGTGGCTTGCCTTTATCAACCTCTCAATCTCGTCTTTCAGGTGTCGGCAATCGTCAGTGTTGTGCCCATAATCTTTGTGGAATCGATAATATAAAATGCTTTTGGGCTTCATCGGTCCATCCTTCCTTGTCCGCGGCCATCTCACCACATCGTCGTGGATCTCCCTTTCCATTACCTCCAGAATTCTTGCGTGGGGAGCTGACAGGGGTGTGTATTGAATTGGCCTCCATCCTCTAGATCGTCCTTCACCCCTATCGGTTCGCGGTGATCCTCTTCTTTCTCCCGTCGACTGGCTCTTCTTCTCCTTTTTGTCGTCTCGACCATCAGTTTGGGACATTTTCATGCTTTTCAAGTAGTCGGCCTCTGCTTCTTCGACATTCATATACTTGGCACACCTTCCCAAAACATCATCGAAACTCCTACCAGGTCGTTTGGCCAATGAGTTTTTACATAACCCTGGTAGGAGTCCTCTCGTCAGTCCTCTTGATTTGATTTTCTCTGTTGCCGTTGGGCACTCGACACACGCCTTTGTAAACCTCGCCACATACTCTCGCAACGACTCGCCCTTCTTCTGCTGCATGCTAATCAACGAGAGGTAAGACTTCTCTTGCACCCTTACACTTGCAAATTGGTTAAGAAAGCTCGAGCTGAAGCCATCGAAATCCTTAATCAACCCGGCGGGTAACTGGTGAAACCAGTCCTGAGCCAACCCTGTTAGAGTCGTCAAGAAAGCGCGACATTGCACTAGGTCGCTGTAGTGGTGGAGCACTGCCATATTTTTGAAACTCCTCAGATGTCGAGACGGGTCAGTGGAGCCATCATACCATATGTTCAATTCCCTGAAGCCTTTCGGTAAGTCGACTCTCAGGATCTGCAGCGAGAATGAATGCTCTTTTGCTCCTCTGTTCTTCTTCCCCCCGACTCGAGCCTGCAAGTCGCTCCAGCAACTGTTCCAACGTCTCGTCCCTCGCTTGCGGATTGATAGTTCGAATGGAGGATTCCTCCTCGTCCACCCTTCTGTTCTGCTGTACGTTTGACTGAGCTTGTTGTTCGACACGAGGTTGTTGCTCGACCCGAGGCGGGTACTCGACGCGAGGCTGCTGCTCGACCTGCACCACCTGTTTCATCTGAGCGGCCACGGCTTCAGCGATCATCTTTTGCATTTCACTCCTCGTCACTGTCAAGGTCTGCTCCTCGACGCGGGGTTGTGTCTGCTCCGGTACCTCCTGTATCTGCTTTCCCTCGCGTTGAGACATCTCCGTTGGTTCCTTCTCTCCATCTGGGTTAGGGTTTTGACTTGTTCCTGCCTGGGTCAGCACTTGTAGCTTCACTCCAGTCGGAGTGACGGGCGTTTCTCCACCCAACGTCAGTCCTGGCTGTGGAGGTCCTCCAAATGGCGACATCCCCATCATCTGCATCATTGGGTGTTTGGGGGTGGAAAGTGGTGGTGGCCTCTTGTCCATCCACGTTCCCCTGAACTCCTCGTTCAGATTCCTCTACAAACCTTCCTTCTCTGCCATCAGCAAACAGATCGGAGCTGGGTGTGAAGCTCTTACTTCCTTCAAGAGCTCCCCACAAACGGCGCCAATATGATGGGTCTACTTCCAGATCTAGAGTAAACCGGTGGATTTGAGCTCAGATCTGCTTGAACCGCTTCTGAGTCGTTGCTAGACTGCGAGATACCTGCAAAAACTCAACGCCGGAGGTGTTTCCGGCGTAGAGCCTCCGACGCTCAAGTCAGTATGAGAGAGATGTAGTGAGGTTGCCCAGCAGCTATGGGGGAGTGTGGAGAATGAATGAAAGTTAGGGTTTGGTGTTACCTCAACTCCTTTATATAGGATTGAATACTTACCTGAAGTACCCAGAATGCCCAGGTCGGTGGACCTAAAAGGTCCAAAATGCCCCGGTCGATTCGTCTCCCCTCCCTGCTGAGTCATCTCAAGATTCCTTCTTATCCTTTGAAAATGTAGAGCTTTGAGTATGTTGCAAGTGTGATGAGCCATCATCACATCTTTGGTCTTTGAGATATATAGAGTCGACCTCGAGAGCTAGGAGGTCGACTTGTGATCATATGAGGACTCGGAGGTTACGCTTAGTTAGTTCCCTCGGGTAGAAGTCGTCTTCAGAGAATCATCTTAGTGAAGTCGACTACTGGGAGTCGACTTAGAGTATCTGGATGCTCGAAAGCTATGTTCTTGTTGTTCTTCTTATACAGATGTCGACTAATGGAAGTCGGCAAAATGAGGTCGACTTGTGAGAGTCGACCGGCTAGATTTCTGTCCTTTCTTGCTCGCTCTTTGTAGAGTCGGCTTTATGAAAGTCGATTGGAGCATGTCGACGGAGTCATATCGACATGCGAGTGGTTCGAGCGGTTCACCGGTCGAGTAAGGAGCCTCTGGACCAGGTTATCCTTATGTGGCTATATCATATTGTTATGCTAAATCTGGCCAGTGGAATTTATTCCGACATAATAATAATGTGATGAGTGGTACTAGTCTCGGTTATAGATGTCGATTAATTTAATTCTCAGTAATTAAATTAATTGATAGACATTATATCTTAAACACAGGGAGATAAATCGATTAATTATTATTGGAGACTCGAATACAATTCGAGAATTAAATTGGGAGTTTATTCAATAATACTACTTTAGTGGAATGGATGTATTATTCCTATTTGGATTTGGTAGGCTTGACATATAGTCTAATCGTAATAGGAAAAACCCAATTTGATATTTCCTTAAGGTCCCTGTTGTAGCCTATAAATACATCACATCTCTAGGGATTAGGAGAGATATCAGAATTCACGTGAGATGAGGATTCACGCCGTCCCTTTGTGCTCTCTTCTCTCTCTCTCTCTTGTATTCTCTTCTTCTTCTCCAAGTAATCCCCGTAGAGATATCTCAGATTTCATTGCCCACCAAGTTGATCGGAGAAGATGTCGGGTCATACTAAGAAGATCTGAGGTAATCGAGCGATATATATTTATCCAACCCAGTAATATATATATTCAACCCTGTAACGTTTCTGTAATTCACGCGGTTGTCCGATATGTCTGTCGGATGTATTGGAATCACCGGAGAAGATCCCCGGGAGATAGACAACCACCTACAAGCATGGAGGGGCCAGCCGCAGCCCATCCACGACCTGGTGGTGCCCAGCCACGGGCCACCGCGANCCAACGGCCCAGTGCGCGGCTCAGCGACGTCCAGCGGCCCAGTGCAGCCCGACAGTGGCCCAGACGCGACCAGACCTGGCCCAGCTCGTGCCCAGCGGTTCAGTTCGGTCCAGATCCAGTCCAGACCGGTTCAGCAAAGGTCCAGCTCCTGGTTCGAGTCCAAGTTGAGGTTTGGGAGGTTTGACCAAGTCAACGGAGATCCGGATGATCCAACATTGATGGTCAACGACCATTGATGCACGACAAGCGACACGATCGAGGTCCGCTGATCGCGAGGACTAGTCCGGCTGCCCAACGGACATGAGACTCATACGATCTCTAACAATGGAAATCAGAAACGTCTCAGAGTCGGTAAAAATTAAAAACGGTACACGTTGAACCCTCGCTTCTAGTTCTGCTGCGCTTAGGGTTTAATTAGTAGATAGTCTGTGACTTGCATGATCTCGAGATCCTCACAGATCCCATCAAGTGATATCAGAGCACTTAGTTTAATTCGATTTTGTGCAATGTTCGGACTTTAGAGGCTTATGTGAATTACGTGTGTACGGGCGGAGCCATATTTGTGTTGTGCAATGTTCGGAATTTAGAGGCTTATGTGAATTACGTGCGTACAAGCGGAGCCATATTTGTGGAATATTATTGCATAACTTTGTTTTGTAGGATAATGTGTTTCCACTGTTATGGCCTCGAATGTGAGCTTGTTTAATTATTGTTCGTTTTTAAAGCCTCGGACATGTCGAGTAATTTTGGGTTGTGAATGTTTGTAGTAATTATTCGTCCGGTGGGATACCGGATAGATGTAATTATTTTTGTAAACGAACATGTAAACCCATCCGTGGGTGTAGGATCAAATTATGTTATTTTTTATAAGTTATATTTTGATCGTGTGCGGACGAACCCGGACGACCATGACGACCGGGAGATAAACGAGACCACGGACCTCGACGACTCGATTGGCCACTGACCACCGCGAGATCACGACCGGCCACGTGAGTATGCACGGGAGCACGGCAGCTCGCTGCCAGGTGTCCCAGGTGCACGACTCATGGCTGCCGGAGGACGTTGGTCTACATTTGATAAATCAAATGAAAAGGTACACAATTCTACGGTAATGTACGACCAAAAAACATACCAAAACAGTCACTCAAAATGTACGTAAATATGATGTTCGTCTTCCCCTATAAACTACATTCATAAATTATTTTTTACTTTTCCTACCAAGGTAAGAAAACTTAAACAGTTATATCAATCTCTGCTCATGATTCAGGTTTATTATCGAGGTTTTTGTTTAAAGTATTCTTGATTAAAGATTAGTCGAATGTATAAGGTACTTTTTGTTATTTAGAAATTCAATCCCAGTAATTAAAGTATTACATTGACTTACTTTTTGTTATTTAGAAATTCAATCTCAGTAATTCAAGTATTACATTGACTTTTTCAATTTAGCACGATGTTTTTATTTTTATTTTTATTTTTTTGAAAATTATTCTAAATTATAAATTTACACTATGTGCCTATAATTCTTACACCCAATGATTATTAACTTTTGTTGGTAAAATAGAGAGAGTACATTTATCGCAAAATCCATCCTCACATTTTAAAAAGAAAAAATGTGCCATCTTCCTCCACCTCATAAATAGACGATTCCTGGTTTTCTAACGGTCATTACTAACTATCAATACAAGACCTCCTACTTTCCCCTCTAAAGAATCTAACAACTAAAATTAAGCTGTGCCAATAATCCCAAAAAACATGGTCAAATCACAAACATGTTTGCATGTAGCAAACAAGCACGCACCATCTCATCCACCCTATAAAAAGATCTTCGATAATGCCTATTTCTCNGAATAAATTTCACACAAGATAATCTTTTTGTGAAAGTTTTTTCTCACCTCCTTTTTCCCGAGCCTCTCTTCGCTCGCTTAGCTTCATTTTTCTTAAGGAAAAAAAAAAATTATAATGGGAGGCTGCGCGAGCAAACCCAAGGACTTGGACGTTGCCGAAAAGGCACCAGAAACGGTCGAGGCACCAGCTGTTGCCACCGACAAGGCCGAGGCTGAGCCAGCACTTCAAGTAAACAAAATCTAAAAAATCATTTTTTTTTAAAAAAACAAAAAAAATTCAAGAAAGGCATTCTCTTTCGCTTTCTAACTGCTATATGTAATATTTTCCCTATTTTAGCATTATTATTAATAACTGCTAAGAAACAAAAAGGAAAATTTTGAACTTGTGCTAATGAGTAATTTTTTTTTTTATTATTTATTTATGGATGAGTTAATATAACAGGAGGCGAAAGATGGAGATGAAAGCAAGGACAAAGCTGTGGTAGAAGCCTCTGAGCCATCTCAGAAAGCCGCAAAGACAGAAGAAGCCGAGGCCAAGCCAGCTGAAGAACCAAAGGAGGCTAAAGCCGAGGCTCAGGAGACGCCTAAAGAGGAGACAAAGGAGGCAGAAAATGGTGCCAAAGCTTAGAATAAGCAACTGCCACAAAAAGCTGAATAAAAAAAAGAAAAAAGAAAAAAGCCATGCACCATAATTTTATCCCATAACTTTTTTGAATCATAGATTTTGTTAATAGATGATGTTTCATTTTATTCTTTCAGCGCACCATAAATTTTGACATGAGAGATGCTAATTACTTCGAAATTAAATATATTCTCCACGGTCAATGGAAACGATAAAATTATTTCACAAAATCTTGATACGTCCAGTTTTATGTATTGAACTGACATTACAGAAGAGAATTGTTATAAAGAATGTGAAGTTCAAACAGAAGGTATGGCAGGGCACATATATATGATCTAAGAACAAAAATGCATCTTAATTGTTCTCCATTTTAGAATCCCAAAAAGATCAACTGAAACAAAATAAATAAAATATATTAATACCTGATCCACTCATCCACAAAAGCAGATACCCAAGCAGCTAATATAGTCTACAGTAACTCATGACCCAATAAAAGTTTCTTTGATAGTCTCAAAATATATACTCAATACATTCATCAATTGAAAAATATAATAAACATCAACTGCAGAGAGCTGCCAGTGTTCAAAGATGACAAAATGTAATTTGAGAGAAGGCTCAAAGTCAAGAAACGCAGAAGGCCAAATAAAATTGAAGACTGAGTGACAATTAAACATTTGCATAAGCAAATAGTTTCTAACATCAAATGATAATAAACCGCAGTGCGAATCAAACAAAACCATCCAGCATGACTTGCACCGGAAAACTGTAAATTCATCTTCAAATACGTCTACAAGAAGTCTTAAAACAACAAAAAATAAAAACAGGGCAGCACATGCAGAAATTGAATCCACCAACAATAAACTCATACTTAAAATACTTATTCCTCTTCCGCTACAGCTCCCTTCTCGCTCACGTAGATGCCATCAAGGAACTTCCTTATATCTTTTTTCTTCACATGGCATTTCTGTCAAAATGTACACAAGTTACCATTATTAGATTACATTTTACAAGAATAAAATAAAATAGCAAACGTTCAATTATATATCATGTTTTACCTGGTTTATCAGTGCAGCAGAACGAGATACGAGCTCAATGTCATTTCCATCCAAAACCAACTCATCCTTAACCTTCTCAGACCGCAAAACAGTAACACCTTCAAGCATATCCACCTTCCTTACCTAGTTTATGCATAGATAAAAAATAAAAAATCAATAAATAGTGTGGTTCCAGTTCAAAATCTCATGCTCAAGCAAGACTGATAATAGATCACACAATACAAAATCCAAGAAAGCCTGTTTTATACAAGTAATCTCAAGAAGTACAGAAATAAACATGCATACAGAATAAGTAAGATGTCATTCACACTTGTACTCTAAAATAAACACACCACACCATATACATTAACATTTAAAATTCCAATAAACAACAAGCAGCATTTCTAAGTCCATTTGGCACATTTCCATTTGAAGTTTTAAATCAGCATAACACTTTCTAGCAACTACGAGAGTAATATTCATGTTATGATATGCCTGGGAATGCTCAAGCTTAAAACATGAAACCCGGTTAAGTCAACAATCCACCAAACAACACTACCGAGGAAACAATTAGTCACCAAATACGTAATAAACAATTCACGTATTCTCACTTATTCACAGCCAGCTAAATGCAGAACAAAAATACTTATTCACAGCCACCTACATACAGAACAAAAATACAAACGATAACTTTCAACACCAGAGAGAAATGCAGAAAGAAAATTAAAAAAATTACAAAAAAATGTAGATAGAATCTCGCATACCTTCTTCTCGCCAAGGAAATTACGGATCTCAATTGCAGTGCCGTTGTTGTTGATAGACGCATTGATCGGAAAGTGAGCATAGACAAAACGCATCTTGTATCGGTATCCCTTGGTAACACCGTTGATCAGATTCGCGACGTGGCTGAGGGCTGTGCGGATGGCGGCGGTGGTTTTCCGGCTGCTGAACCAGGCGTCGACCTTCAACTTCTGCTTTCCGGTGGCCTCGTCCTTGATCAGCTGGAAATCGAGGTTCAAATGCTTAAAGTTGCGAGACAGCTTGCCCCTTGGGCCCTCAACATCGATGACCTTGGCGTTCACCTTGATCTTCACGCCGTCTGGGATGTCCATGCTGTCGGAGGAGAGAATCGCCTTCATTTTTCCTGCGTTTTTTCTTCTTCTCTCTCAGACGGGTCGGCTAACAGACTTGGGCGGAGCGTGGAGGCCAAAAACTTGACGTTCAGAAAACCCTAGCTCAATTTATAATGGGAGCGATGTGTAATTGGGGGAAATCAAAACCCTACTGGTTTGGCTAAGAGTATTTGGAGTAAGAGTGGGCCGGTGTTATAAGGCCTACGTATGCTAGTAGTACTAAGCTGAAACAAATTTGGGCTTTTAAGGCTGGTTTAGACCCTCTCTCTATACGTTGTTTTTTGTTGTTATGAGGAAATAGTTATTTTCACCTGTGCTATAAATAATGAATAAGTTTTCACACTGTTAAATAATATGTTGATTTTATCACCTCATTAGGTGCAAAAGAAACTATGCGATAGACAGATGAAGATAATTAATAAAGTGTGAAACATATTATGTGATCAACTACTCGAAAGACAGGCGGAGATAATTGACAGAGTGCAAAACACATTATGCGACATACAATGCAATAGACAGGCGAAGTTAACTATAAAGAATGAAATATATTATGTGACAAGCTATGTGATAGACAGACGAAGATAATTGACAAAGTGCTAAACACATTATGCGATAGACAGGCAAAGATATAAAAGGAAGAAACAAATTATGCAATGAGCTATGCGACATATAAGCGAAAACAATTGATAAAGGGCGAAACAAATTATGCGATGAGCTATGCGATAAATAGATAAAATAATTAATAAAGTGCGAAACAGGTCATGCAATGAGATATGCGACAGACATACGAAAATAATTGATAAAGTGTGAAATATTTATGCGATAAATTATGCGACAGACGGTCAAAAATATTTGACGAAGTGAGGAAAGATTATTCGATGAACTTGTGAAAGACACGTGTAATAATTGATAAAGCATGGTTCTGAAAACCGAGCCGGTCATCGAACCGGTGAAGCTACTTGTTCAATGGTTCACTGGTCAAACCAGTGGCCGAACCAGTTTAATTAATATATAATTTTTCATTTATTTTATATGTATACTATAAAATTATATATATTTTTATTATTAATATTATACTGTATGATATTTCTCTAAATAATAACTCAATAGTAGATACAATCAACAATGTTGATTACTGTTTATATTTTTTATATTTAAAATTTTAATCTATATTTAAGTTACAAAATTGAAAGAACAGAAACAATCCTATTTTCATTTTAAATCACATTTCAAATTTTTTATTATTGCTTAAGAAAATAAAAATAATGTACATAACAAACAACAATAATTTGTTTATTTCCTTTTTTATAATGTGGGAATAGATATAGCCAAATTCATAGTTCAATTTAGAAAATAGTTCATTTTTTTTTAATGGTTACAATATTGTTTGTAAGGCCCAATATTGGCCCAATAATTTTACTAAGGAAACTATCCCACATTGGAAACACGAGCAAAAAAAAATGTGCTATTTAAATCACTTCACAATCAACCAATTTAAAATTTAAAATCTTGAACCGTTGAACCATTCGAACCGGTCTCAGTTCAACCAGTTTTGGACCGGTTCAAACGATTATTGCCGTTTGACTTAGATTAAATATTGGGACTTTAGTTGATAAAAATGCGACATTTTTAAAATATTAGTCCGGTTGTGATTTTTAGCTGTAGTTGTGGGATGAAAATTCCTAATAAATCAAGTAGACTTTAGTTTTCAAATTATCGGCCTTAAACGAGTTAGTATTTTCGAGAATCGAGAACCCTAGTTTTATCCGGTTTGGATAACCGGGTAATATTTGGATCTGCGTTTATCATCCGAACACTAGTACCTTTTAAACCACTTTAGACGTCATAAGATTATAAATGAGTCATTGGGTGTCAGGATGTGGTCGGTCGGCCGTTAGTCGCCGACAGGACCATAACCGAGCTTAAGAAGGCTATCGATGTCGTGTGCCTCGAAGCGAACAGAATTTTTCCAACCGACGTGTATTAACACTTATCTTTAACGTGATTCGATATCCCGCACACGTTTTCGACCCTCGTCCGACCGTTGGAGCCGAAACACCAAGTGCGTGCCCGTGCATCGAGTCCGAGTTGAACCACCGAGTGCGTGCCCGTGCACCCAGTCCGTCCGATCTACCGTCAACGCGCCATTCCGTTAGCCGTGGTCCAAGCACGGCCCTGCTTCAGTGACTGTGGCACCATCTCAAATCCGCGCAACGTCAAAGTCGTGTCAATTGTGTTCGTGCAGCCCCCGAGTTGCCATGCCGAACCCGGACCACGGTCAAGCCGAGCTGCACATAGTCAAGAAAATGATCGACCGGCTCCGAGTGACCCCTCGGTCCAGTTCAGTCGAACCAGTCCAGATGGCTCGAAGAGAATTCCAGTTTAGCCGAACCAGTCCGGGCAACCCCGACGGTTTGAAGAGAATTTCAGTCCAGCCGAATCAGTCCGGGCAGTTCGGACGGTACGGGAGTTCAGTTTGGAATCTTAGTTTGAGCATGAACCGAGAATCTAGTTTTCTGAACCAGTCAGAATAAATCCAGTTAGATCAGATCCGCCAGATTAGATTTTAGTCAGAATGTATTCCAGACTTAGAAATATTTTCGAGAACTCCAGAGTGCCTTATAAACAATAAATTTTCAAAATCAGCTCGTAAATTCCAAGAATAAGTTTTAAATGATTTTAAAATCGAGTGAGTGAACCTAGTCATATTAGATGATAAGATTCGAGTTTTTCAATTTGAGCTAAGTACTTAAAATATATATGGTGCTTATATATTTTGTAGCTTGTGGGGAGTCGAGCCTCCAACAGTTGTAATCCATTTAGCACTTGCACTTCAGCATATAGGTGGGGACCCTGTATTGGGTACTACATTTTCTATAATGGCAATATCCTGGTATGTATGTAAGAGTTAGTTTGCCCGAATAGGGGCAATAACCTAGCGAGTAGATCCTTTCTAGCTAAGTGAACCGAACGCTAGTTAAGATGAGATAAGAACTCTAGTGCAGCTTTGAGTTACGTGAATTAAGAACCTTAGAACAGTTTTGAGTTAAATTAAAATTTCATATGAGATTAGAACATTTCTTCCCTAAAGGGTACCGACCTAGAGAACGGTTCCTTTATAGCCAAGTGTCCTTTTCGTAAGTCGAGCAGCAGTTATAGTCAGTCAGTCGAGCGATAATTATAGTCAGTAAGTTGAGCAACATTTATAGCCAGTCAGTCGAGCAGTAGTTACAGACAGTCAGCCGGTAGCAGACATAGACAGTCAGTTAAGTAGCATCTATAGACAGTCAGTCGAGTAGCAATTATAGACAGTCAGTCGAGTAGCTGTTATGTGTTCAATTATGGACAATTTACTTATTTATACGCCTATGGGGGCGTTTATCTTATTCGATGTATGCTTAGGTTGCGTGTGTTTATCATATTCGATGCGTGTTTAATTAGCAATCCGTTAGTAAAATGTTTATCATCGTATCGTTTCTGCCAACCCAGTAAGTACGCATATATGTCGATGTCATGATATGTTATTATATTAGTTGTTTATTTAGTGTCGGTTCCGGCAGAGCACCGTTGATTATATATGCTCACACCTCCCCACTAACCATTTTTCAGGTGACAGGGTCGAGCGTGGAGCGTGAGCCGAGGAGTGGTGGTGGTCATAGCGAGGATATTTTGATATGAATATGTCATGTATATTTGAACATGTTTGAATTATTAAGTTTTGCATTTGCATGCTTATATTTACTTCCGCATTCAGAACAGTATTAAGTATTCAAAATTTCAGTTTATGCATGCCTAAAATCCTGAGATTTTCATGGCGCCTTATTCGAGTAATGAATTTTATCTCGGTTGCATGCATAATAGTTGTTCGCCTATATTTTTAAAGCTCAACCGCAAGTGTACAGCTTCGCTTGTAGTATGTGGCAAGCAAAGTCGTATCCCAAGAGACCAAATAATTATTGTACCAATTACTAGATTATGATAGTGTCAACTTTATTTAGACGACCGAATATGAGATGGATTACTAAACTAAGAAAATATAATAAGTATCACAACCAATGTTTTCTTTATCTCCCCTATAAGATGATCACAAATTTAGCTTATCGTTCCTCTCAAGATCAATAAAACCGTAGATTAAATCAAAGTATCACAACCAACAATAAAGAACTAGCTAGTAAAACACATAAGAAAATATATGAGAACAATAGATTTTAAGACTGTCGTTTTAATTATTAGTTGGGTTCCTTCAAAAGTATCACAACCAATGTTTTCTTTATCTCCCCTATAAGATAATCACAAATTTAGCTTATCGTCCCTCTCAAGATCGATAAAACCGTAGATTAAATCACATATATTAGCGTCTCCACTCAACACATGCAATTCAACTCCAAATAGATTAAAAGATCTAATATCCTCACAACGACCTACTAATATCTTGATTCAGGCAAGTAAACTGTGTCAAATATTAAAGACCTAACATTGAAATCATCTCTAGAATTATGAACAATATTGTCAAACATGTAAAAACATTGGCCAAGTGCTAAACATGAAATAAGAACAAAATATTTGAATATGGTTCAAAAGAAAACAATCAATTATAATAAATTATCCATAATCCCAACATATTAATCTACTACTAAGTCTTAGAATCAAATAAGCTAGCCACTCATGTTTGAATTAAAATACATAGACACATTAGAAATCGACATGATAAACAAAAGTTCAAAAGAAAGAAGAAAGAAAAACTAAGAATCTCGTCGATCTCTCAATCTTCTTGATCCATTCGTAGTTGATCTTCTTTTGCTTCCCAATTGCTTCTCTTGTGTGTTCTAGGGCTCCTCTATTGTGTATTCACATTCGCCCCTCTCAAAATAGGGTAAATATGCCTTTTATAATGTCCAAAACCCCTCTCCTTTTCAAAATAGGCAAGATATACAAAACAGTCTGCGCGTGCGACACGGCCACTTTGCCCATGTCACCGTCCGTGTCGCAGCCCATGTCAGGTTCCTGGGCTTGGAAATCTCTCTGTTGAGGTGACACGGCCCCTGACACGGGCATAATGCCCGTGTCAGCTCTGCACACTCCTTTTCTTGCTTGTTTCACTCGTTTCTTCTATTTTTTCTATCCGTGCATCAATCTTTCACCATCTCGGGGTTCCTAGGTACTCACCATGCGCCTCCAATAGCCAAAAACTCTACAAATATATAAATATCTACAAAACAAGCACGTTTAATACCTTTCCAAAATATAGGATTAAAGCACAATAATGCAATTTATACACCAATAATGCAATGAATAAGCTCTAAATACTTTATAAATATGGTATAAAATCACACATGAACAATAGTAAAAGAAAACAGAAATGAGAATTCAGTTCCATTGAGTAGCATTTCGCAGTTAGATTAAAGTATTTTAAAAAAAAAAAAATTTAAGTGAGTTTTCAAAAATTAAATCAGTGTATTTCCATTTATAGCGCGAAAAATTTACACTGATTTTAGTAAGTTTAGGCGGGTTGTTACACACCGGTCAACCAATAATCTCGAGAACCAAGGGAAAGAAAGGCTCAGGGGACAAAAAACTAGACGAATCCGCCGCCCCGACCACCCGACACCACCGGACAGTCGGACCCGCAGCCGCTCCCTAGACCTCACGAACACTCCACCTCCCCGACACCAGAAGGCCGAGGCTCCGCCATAGAACGGCGCCAGATCTCGGCAAATCCCGTTTGCAGCTCCCGTCACGTCCAACATCTCAAGGGCGAAGACCACCATAAGCTAGGGAGAGGCCGCTCCGACCAAAGGCAACCGTCGACGAGCCTCCTGGCTCCCAAATGGGGAAGGTGCGCTCACTATAGTAGCCAGACGAAAAAGAAGAAGAGACTAGGGTTTATAGGCAATTTGGGGATTTTTTTCGTCGGAGCCGATCGGGAGTAAAAGCCGTTATCTAATAAATTTGTTCTATTTTCTTCTTGATCCTTTTTATTGTTATGTTATTTACTTTATACAAAGTTGTCGTAGTTAAAAACAAATGACCAATCATAATGATATATATATATATGTGTGTGTATAGCTAATTATGCTACATAATCATTTAGAAAAAAAGTTAATTAGATCGATTAAAGTGATACAGTTGAATGATAATAATGTTACATAAATCAAGAAGTGTTACAAGAAATCGATACATATTGTTGGTAGAGTGTTACATGAGAGTTATATGTAGCATATGTAAATTGGTACTAGGTTGGTGCTACTATAAATAAAAAGGTGCTACAAGAAATTGATACATATTGCATAAAATGTGTTAGTTAAAGGTTATATGTAACATCCAGAAAAATGATACTAATTAGTGCTACAATAAATTATTTAAAGTAACATTTATAATAAGTGTTGCTTAATACTACAAAAATGTTAGATAAAATAACAGGTAGGAAGGACAACAGTAGCATTCGTGAAAATGCTACTTATGGTCTATAGTAATACCTTTTTAGAACTAGGTAATACTTTATTAAAGTACAAAATTGTTTATTTTGTAGTGTAGGTCAAACAACTACATCACCCACAATTAGTAGAGAAGAATATAAAATATTTTTTTATAAAAAATTGCATCACGCATATATTGCATGTATATTTCCTACCAATTCAGCAGGCACCACCACCATGTAAGCTACAAATTCGCATCACGCATACATTGCATGTATTGATGCCTAAAAAAGAGAAGTTAAAATGAGTCTCGTAACAGTATATATATAGAGATCCCACATCACACACATCAATTATTAATCTATCAACCAAACAAAGAACGATTTCAACCCCGACAATGGCCAACTCATCATCATTGCCATCCGATGAGGAATCGTACTTGTTCGCCATCCGATTGGTGACGGCCTCCATACTCCCAGCTGTTCTCAAATGTGCGGTGGAGCTTGATCTGCTTGAGATCATAAAAAGGGAGGGCTCGGCCTCTGCGGCTGAGCTGGCAGCCCAGATCGGCTCCCGAAACCCGCAAGCAACTGCCATGCTGGACAGGATCCTCAGCCTCTTGGCTGCTGCCGGTGTGTTGGAGTGTTGCCTTGCTGGAGATGGGGCCCAGCGCCGGTACATGCTGGCGCCCGTGTGCAAGTTGCTGACGAGGAACGAGGACGGGGCCTCGTTGGCGCCTCTGTTGCTCATGAATCAGGACCGGCCCTTTGTGGAGACCTGGTAAATTTTTTATTTTTATATTAATTACTCCTGCATTTTGTGTGTATAAGTATAACATACTGGGTAGATTAGGAAATTCTCATTTTTGGTACGCCATGTACACCCGGACTAAATCTTGAGATGATTCTATACATTCTGAATTTTTGTTGAAACATGTTAATTTATATTATATATAATATTATATATAAATGTAAGAAAAATGTGTTTTACAATTTCTGATGACTCCATGTAATTTATGATGTTGTATAATAGTTTTACAATTCCATTTTCCGTAAGTGTGAGACTTAAAATGAAATCTCATAAGACCATTTTAGATTAAATTATATATTAGTTCTGAAGTTGTAATATTAGGGAATTTTAATTTATGTTACTCAAATTGAGTTTAAGTAACTAAAAATTAGTAGATTCGCAAAGATCTGATGTCCATAACATCTATCAATACCCATGAAGGTGATATTATTCATACATCATATTTTAAGAGCTTTTTGTATTGTTTATAACACTCATAAAACATCATTTGTTCTTTGTATTTGTTTCTATCTTGAATGTTATGAAATTTGAGTAATGTTCGGTTAAGTCTACTTATTTGAATTGGTGTTATATACAAGTCGAATTGTATCTTGAAGTCGTTCGCCTAAAATCGTGTGTAATGTATGGGGACTATTTTATCTTAATGAAAGCGTAATCTTACATGCATCGACTTTGATTTTAATAGTTTTCTTAAATCATTTTCTTCACATTCACAACCCCACAAACAACAATAAATTATGTTTATATGAACTAAACTTATCTATAATGATTGTGAAATGCATGATTTTAGTAAATATTGCTCATTACTTGATCGTACTAAAAAAAACTCATTAAAATGAAAAATAAAAAAAAAAAAAAAAGAAAAGGTTAGAACTTGATCCTGGATTTAAAATTTTTTTCACTTTCACGTTTCGAGAGATAGGTTATCTGTCAACTCGAGACATGAAAACTAAAATCTATTAATTCGGACCCAAAAGATGGTCAACTATCAATTTTGGGTTTAAAGATTAAAAATCTATCGATAACACGATAATATATAAATAATTGTTTAAGATTCTAAACATGGTTGTTAAGAATAAATAAAAGTATCTTATATATAATATATGTAAAAACCATTGTTCTGAAAACCAGACAGGACCGGCCGGTTCAACCGGTTGGATCGGGAACCGGTCGGAACACCGGTCCGGTTTGGCATATTAAACCGCTGGACAAAAAACCGGTCAAGAACCGCTCGAACCGGTCAAAAACCGGTAAACCGGTAGCAGTTCAACCGGTTCAGCGGTTTTCAATTTTAGACGTTTTTTGACAAATAATAAAAGTCTCTGTCTAATACATAACAACATTGTGCATGTGGTGCAGTGGCAAGGTAGGTGTTTGAATTGTACAAGGTGCTGTGTTCGATTCTTGCCACTATCATTATTTTTTATTATTTATTGTTGTCATTGAGTCATTGTTTGTTTACTCAATTTTGTCATTGTAAATGCACAATCCAATGAAACTCATGATTTATTATTTTTTTTTTTAATTTTAATCAAAATCAAAGCTAAAAATTGATTTGTGATTTTTATTCTTTACATAATGAAAACTAAAAATAAAAATAAAATTCAAATTCAAATTAAAAAATTAAAATACAAATTACAAACCTATGGTAAACTACAAATATGATATTGATTATTGAACACTTATTTAGAGAAATGTCATTATACATTAAAAAATTAATGATAAAAATATATAATTATATATTATACATATAAAATAAATAGAAAATTATATATTAATTAAATCAGTTCGACCACTGGTCCGACCAGTGAACCATTGAACCAGTAGCTTAACCGGTTCGATGACCGGTCCAGTTTTCAGAACATTGTAAAAACTTAACGCCGAGATACACATTATCATTAATTTTTATGAGACACATCAATTATTTAAGTATAAAAGTTTACGAATAAGAATAATCAAAACATTTATAATAAATTCGAGAACAAATGAAGACAATGCAAAATGGGTCTTAGTATAGGACTCCCTCAAAATAGCACTCCTTCTATTTGCCATGTCAGCTCAAATGGAGAAAATTTGAGTCACCACTTTTTATCAGCTCAAATGGAGACAAATCATGTCAAACGGGGTTCTCAAGTCAAATGAAGTCCTCATATCAAATAGGTCCTCAGGTTGAACAGACTCCTCAAGTCAAACAGGACCATTAGGTCGAACAGGTCTTTAGGTCAAATGGAGACATCAGATTGATTAGGTCCTCAGGTTGAACAGGGTCTTCAGGTCAATCCAGGAAGACAATCTACTTCATGAGCGGTCGTATCGGTCATCAGGTCAAATGGAGTCCTCAGGTCAAACAGAGACCTCAAGTCAAACAGGTCCTCAGGTTAAATGAGGTCTTCAAGTCAACAGAGTCATCAGGTTGAATGGAGTCCTTAGGTCAAACGGAGACCTCAGGTCGAATAGGTCCTCAGGTCAAGCTAGATCCTCAGGTTAAACAGAGTCCTAAGTTCGAACGAGTCCTCAAGTTGAACAGGTCTTTAGGTCAAACGAGGTTCTCAGGTCAAACTGAGTCCTCAGCTCGAACAGAGTCCCCAGGTCAAATAGAGACCTCAGGTCAAACAGCTCCTCAGGTCAAACGGGGTCCTCAGGTAAAACAGGTCTTCAAGTCAATCCGGGAAGACAATCTTACTCATGAGAAGTCGAATCAGTCATATGGTCAATACGAAGGACTAAGGGATAAAAAGAAATATTATTAAGATAAGAACCACACGTAGATAGGTCCATGTGGCCTAACAGAAATCGGCAGTTTGGGCAATTCGGGCAGTCCATCCGGGTAGTCATGGGCAACAAGCTAACACACCCCTATATAAGAGGGAAAGACATGTCCATTGAAAGGGACGTTCTCTACACATTCGACTATACAATTTCTACTACTGTTCATCATCATTCATGCTCTGACTTGAGCGTCGGAGGCTCTACGTCGAAAAAAACCCCTGGCGTGGAGTTTTTGCAGGTTTAACAGGCCACCAACTGGTGATGAAGATAAATCAGCTCGAATCTAGCCGGTTGGAGGTCTTTGGTGTACCATTTTGGCACCGTGTGTGGGACTCGTTCGAAAAGCCATATATGAGATCTCCATGGCCGACGAAATTCCTAACGAGAATTTGATGATGCGTGGACCACCACGCGTCCGCTCGGAGTAGGCCCTTGCAGACTTCTTCGGGTCATTTTAGACCCCAATGACACTGAGGTCCTACCCTATAGGTTTGGGGAGGTCATCGGCTGTCCCAGCAGCTGTGAAAAGCTCAAATAATCAGGTCGAGGATATAGCGGGTGCAGAGGTCATGGCCCCAACGCTGGCTCAACTGGATTTAGTGCAAATCTTGGCTATAGGACCAGTGAGGAGCGTATTCGAGTCCGCAGGCCAGCATCTTGGCGCACTGGAAAAAATTGGTCGAGCAGGGTGATAGTAGGTGTCGTTATAGCGAGTTGTATGTGATATATTAAGTTTAAATTTTGCTTCCAATTCATGAATTTATAAGTATTAATGAAGGTGTTCGTTATTACTCTATCTTGTTGTGTTGGATGTGTTCGTATTGAACTCGATGACAGGTCACCGTTCGACTAACCAAAATCCACCACGATCAACGCCATTGAGCTGGGTGGTCGATCCAAGTGTTGGGTCGCTGAAGACTTGGAGGTCGAAAGGCGCCAAAATCCAGCATGACTAAGGCCTTCGGGCTAGCTGGTCACTTGTTTGAACGACCCCAGAGGAGGATTGGGCAAATGCAGAAGACCATAACTCAGTATGACTAAGGCCTTCGGGCTGGCTGGTCACTTGTTTGAACGACCATAGAGGATTGTTAAGAAAGTATTGAAAACCAAAACCCAACATGATGAGGGCCTACCGGCTGGCTGATCACTTGATTGCACAATCTAGAATAGGGTTGAACAAGTGTTGAAGATCAAAACCCAGCATGACTAAGGCCTTCGAGTTGGCTGGTCGCTTGCTTGAACGACCCCAAAAGAGGGTTGGGAAAGTGTTGAAGACCAAAACCTAGTATGACTAAGGCATTCAGGCTGGTTGGTCGCTTGCTTGAACGACCCTAGAGGAGGCTTGGGCAAGTATTTAAGACCAAGGCAAAATCCAACATGACTAAGGCCTTCTGGCTGGCTAGTCACTTGTTCGAACGACCTTAGGATCATGTTCGGAAAGTGTTTGAACAACCTCAAGAGTTGGTTGATCCCTGAGGAGACCAAAGAGGCAGGTCGATAACTAAGTGGTAGGCCAAGCGAAGTTTCGGAGGCCTCAATTGCAGGTCAAACAAATACAATAATGGTGGAGTTTTGGAGACCTCGGTGGCAGGTCGAACAAACGCAAGTGAAGTTTTAGAGACCTTAATTGCAGGTGTTACAAATACAATGATGGTGGAGTTTTGGAGAACTCGGTGGCATGTCGAACAAACGCATGCAAAGTTTTTGGAGACCCCTTTTGCAGGTCTAACAAATACAATGATGGTGGAGTTTTGGAGGCCTCGGTGGCAGGTCAAACAAACGCAGGCAAAATTTCAAAGACTTCCATAAGAGGTTGAACAAATATAGATGGTGGAGTTTTGGAGACCTCGATGGCAGGTGAAACAAACGCATGTGAAGTTTCAAAGTCCTCAGTCGCAGGTCTAACAAACAAAGATGGTAGATTTTTAGAGGCCTCAGTGGCAGGTCGAACAACTCCAAGTGAAGTTTCAGAGACCTCAATTGCAGGTCTAAAAATTACAATGATGGTGGAGTTTTAGAGATCTCGGTGCCATGTCGAACAAATGCAGGCAAATTTTCAAAGACCTTAGTTGTAGGTCATGTGGAGTTTTGGAGACCTCAGTGGCAGGTCGAACAACTGCAGGTGAAGTGTCAGAGATCTCTGAACAAATAAACATGGTGGAGTTTTAGAGACCTCGGTGGCAGGTCGAACAAACGCATGTGAAGTTTCAAAGACCTCAATTGCATATCTAACTAATACAATGATGGTGGAGTTTTGTAGACTTCGGTGGCTGGTCGAACAAATACAAGCAAAGTTTTGGAGACCTCAGTAGCAGGTCGAACAAATAAAGATGGTGGAGTTTTTGAGACCTCGATGTTAGGTTGAACAGGTCACAAAAAAGTTTTGGAGACCTCAGTTGCAGTTCGAACAAATACAAATGGTGGGGGAGTTTTGGAGACCTCATTGGCAGGTCAAACAAACGCAGGTGAAGTTTCGGAGACCTCAATTGCTGGTCGAACAAGCAACATATATAGAGATTAATGAAAGGACGATTCGATTAAAGTTGTTTGGAGACCTCAGTGGTGGATCACTTGAAGGTGATTTCAATCATAAGTGGTTGATTTGATCCGTGCACGAGATCAACAGGCATAACCAAAGAACCTGCGAATCTACTCTTTAATCGAGTTATTTTAACCCGACTAGAGTATTGGAGACCAGATGATATAGGATACCTTACTTGATTGATCTGACCTGAGAAACTAGCCAACCGAATTGAATGGGCAAGTAGATCGATCGGTGCTTCAGGTCAAATGGGGTCCTGAAGTCAAATGAGGTCTTCAGGTCAAACGGAGACCTCAGGTCAAACAGGTCCACAAGTGAAACAGAGTCCTCAGGTCAAATGAGGTCCTCAATTCAAATGGGGTCTTCTGGTCAAACGAGGTCCTCAGGTCAAACAGGTCCTCAGGTCGAACGGAGTCCTCAGTTCAAAACGTGGCCATCAGGTCGAATAGTTCCTCAGGTCAAACGGAGTCATCAAGTCAAACAGTGACATCAGGTCGAACAGAGTCCTCAGGTGAAACGGAGACCTCAGGTCGTATAGTTCCTTAAGTCAAATGAGGTCCTTAGGTCAAACAGAGTCATAAGTTCAACGGAGTCCTCAGGTCAAACGGAAACCTCAGATCGAATAGGTCATTCGGTAAAATGAGGTATTCAGGTCAAACAGAGTCCTCAGGTCGAACGGAGTCCTCAAGTCAAACGGAGACCTTAGGTCGAACAGGTCCTCAGGACAAACAGAGTCCTCAGGTCAAACAAAGTCCTCAGGTCAAATGGAGACCTTAGGTCGAACATGTCCTCAGGTCCAACAGGGTCCTCAAGTCGAACAGGTCCTCAGGTGAATCCAGAAAGACAATCACCTCATGAGAAGTCGAATAGGTCGTATGGTCAGACCATCTCATATGAAAGACTAAAGGATAACAGTAATATTATTAATATAGGAACCACGCGTATATATGGCCACGTGGCTTAACAGAATCAGGCGAGTCGGGCAATACGGACAAGTAGTTCTACTACTGTTCATCATCATTCACGCTCTGACTTGAGCGTCGGAGGCTCTACTCCAGGGAACACTCCTACCCTGGAGATTTTGCAGGTTTAACAGGTCACGAACTAGCGAGGAAGGTAAATCAGCTCGAATCCAGTCGGTCGGAGAACTTTTGTGTACTATTATTATAAAATTAATTTAATATAACAATAATTATTTTTTTATATTTTATTATATAATTAATTAAACATAATGCATATTTAATTCGTACATAATCATATATACTTTGTTGATATCAATTGCATATCTCGACAACACATTTATCTCATACAAAATACATATTTAGTTCATACATAATGCATATTTAGTTAATAATCATACATACTTAATTGATATCTATTACATATGTGATTGTAAATTGAGTTCACAAAAATGAATATTTAGTACATATCAATTGGATATTTTGAGTGCACATTTAATTTATACCCAATGCATGGGTTGTTTATACATAGTTTGTAATATGGTTAATTGTCAACACCAACGATCGATATTGAAAGTCAGCGGGCAACGCTGACGAACAATGGTCAAAGGCCAATGTCAGCGATCAACATTCAACGCCGTTGGTCAACATTCAAAGTGAATGGTAGAATTGGCTGTCAAATTAATATTTAGTATTTATAAAGAAATTAATACATTAAATCTTAGCAACATAATTCGTTCACTGTATAATGATTATGATTGTGATTCACATTCTCATTTTAAAAATAGGAAAGACAATTAATTCAATGTCTATGTTAAAACAATACATAGACACGGAACCAGTTGAATCACATATAAATAGTTTATCCTTTGAATTATTAGAATGGTTTTTAAAACACCACTTAAACTATTATATTGAATGCATGATTAAGGTAATAATAGCAACACACTTCTATGTGTGGACAAACAAACAGATGGCCTAATTAATTATAGGCAAATTTGCCACTAATATCACGACCTTTATCGAAGTTGTAATATAATCATGACCTTTTCACTTTTGCAAATTATATCATAATCTTTATTTTGTTGCAAACAATCTGAAAACAGTCATAAAAAAACTGATGTGGTCTAACAACAAACTGAAGATTGTGATATAGTTTGCACATGCTATACAAATCGGTGCACCAATTTGCAACAAACTAAAAATTGTGATATAATTTATAAAAGTGAAAAAGTAGTGATTAAATTGCAGTTTCGAAAAAGGCCATGATATTAAGGGCAATTTTGCGTTAATTATATTTGTTAAATTAGGTTCCATTTGAAAGATGCAATTGTGGAAGGTGGAATGCCGTTTGAGAGAGCCCATGGCATGAGCGCATTCGAGTACCCATGTAAAGACCCAAGATTTAACAAGGTTTTCAACGAAGCCATGGGTCAACAATCCACACTCTTCATGAACAAACTTTTGGAGGTCTATAGAGGATTTGAGGGCCTCAACTCCCTGGTCGATGTTGGCGGTGGAGTTGGAGCTTCACTTAGGATGATTGTATCCAAATACCCCTCAATTAAGGGCATCAATTTCGACTTGTCCCATGTTATTCAAAATGCTTCACCTCATCCCGGTACGTGCACACCATGCATGCATGCATTAATTAATTAACTGAATTTTATTTTAATTACGACCCATCAACAGGAGTGGAGCACGTTAGTGGAGACATGTTTGTGAGCGTGCCCAAAGGAGATGCGATTCTCATGAAGGTAAGCATTAAATTCTTGCTAAAATAACCATTGAAGTTGTGTGTGCTATACATGAAATAATCACCCAATTAACTCATGACTTGACGTTTTTATCCTCAGTGGATCTGTCACGACTGGAGTGACTCCCAGTGCGTGAAGCTGTTGAGAAATTGTTGTGAAGCAGTCCCTGCAGAGAAGGGGAAAGTGATCATTGTGGATCTTATTCTTCCAGAGATGCCAATAAATACGGACTTATATTCTTACATTGGCTTCACGGTTGACATGTCGATGATGACCTACAACCCAGGTGGAAAAGAGAGGACTGAGAAGGAATTTCAAGCATTGGCGAAACAATCTGGATTCAAAGACTTTAGGAAAGTTTGTTCCACCTTTGGAACTTGGATCATGGAGCTATACAAATAAATAAGCACGCATACGAAAACCTCATATATAAGTCACTGCTACTCGTGTTTTCCTTTTATTTTTTAAGTTATTCATTTTTTCTTCAAGCCTTTTAGTTGGTGATAATAATTATCTACCACAACTGCATTATAGATCACCATATCAAGATTTCAATTTTACCCCTACTTTGTAAGCATGTAAAATTAAATCAAAACTTAGTTCCTCACATTTGCAAAACCAATTAGCAAAAACCACCTACAATACAGACTAACGTGAAACACAACTTCACATAAAATTCTACATATAGTGTAACGCCATGGAGATCTTTAAAATGCCAAACTTTACGTCACGTAAAATTAAGATATGGTTGAAAGATAAAGTTGGGTTGGTGAGAAATTAGATAATTCTATATATAGTGTAACTCCTGATACGAGAGAGATGAGAAGTAAGAATCATCTCAATCAGATGATACAACTCTCTATTAACCAAGAATATATACACAAAATTAGGGCTACATATAACCTAAGGATAATACGGTAAATATACAAATATACACAATAACACCCCCTCCCCCCCTAAAATTGGAGAATGCTGATTCCGAATACCCAACTTGCCAAGAAAGAAATCAAATTCACGCTTCCCAAGCACCTTAGTGAAGATGTCAGTGAGTTGTTCCCCAGAAGGAACATAAGTAGTAGAAATGAGACCCTATAGAACAGCATCAATCCACCTCTATGTGTTTGGTGCGCTCATGCAAAACTGGAGTCGCCGCAATACGCAGCGCAGACTGGCTACCACAGTGTAAACGCATAGGCTGAGAGTGAGTGGAACCAAGAGTAGACAACAGACCCCGTAACCACGTCAGCTCGCACAATGTAGTAGCCATCTCACTATATTCAGCCTCAGCAGAAGAGCGAGCGACAGTAGGTTGTTTCTTGGTTCTCCAAGAAACAGAAGGTTGACCTAGCTGAATAAACCAACCAGAAGGAGAGCACCATGTGAGAGGGCAAGACGCCCAATCCGAATCACACAATGCATAGAGTTGAAGATCACAGTGAGTACGAAGATGAATCCCCTGACCAGGAGAGCCTTTCAAATATCGAACTACACGCAAAGCAGAGTTCTAATGAGCCTGACGCTGTTGATGCATAAATTGAGAGAGCATATGCAACGAGTAAGACAACTCAGGTCGAGTCACTGCCAGATAGATAATACATCCGATTAAACGACGATACCGCTCGGGATCAGACAATAGATCACCCTCAGCAAGAGGAAGCTGATGATTCTACTCTAATGGAAAATTAGTTGGCTTGCTTCCTAGTAATCCGACCTAAGCTATGATGTCAAGAGCATACTTCCGCTGACAGGGAAAGAATCTAGAAGAATTCAGGGCAACCTCGATACCCAGAAAATACTTAAGCAACCTAAGATCCTTCATGTGAATCAAGTAACTCTTGAAGGCCGCAATGGATGTGGTATCATTCCCAGAAACAATCAGATCATCAACACATGGTTCATTCGGGTTTTTGTGAAAATCAAACGTTTTGATCGTTTTATCAAACAGAATGTTCCAACTCCTTGAAACTTGTTAAGTCCATAAATGTACCTCTGGAGTAAATCTATTCTCTGCTGGTGGCGTAAATCTCAATTTATATCCAAGTCCCATTCCAAATAATTAATTCCCCTCCAACTATACTCCATGTCAATTGTATGGCCACAAAAGATAAATGAGCCGTTGAAATATCAACCTCATCATCAAGTACTTTTCTAACTCAAAACTCCTGGCCCCAATTGTATTAATTTCGTGGCCCATATTACATGAATTTCATGGGCTTCATGGGCTCTGTTAGATGTCTGAGTATGGGGTGCTGTTGGTTCAGTACGGGACAGTACGGGGCATCCCCATACTATGCTGGAAAAACTTCGTCATCCTTGTTCGTGCATCCACACATCTTCGTGCAATCAGAAATAGTCCCAAAAATGCTGAAAATAGATAATAAAATATCAAAGTATACGAATTCATCCACATAATAAATAAGTTAAAAAAATATAGATGTGCAAATAAATTACGTGTATAAAATATACACTATTAAATATATAAAACATGCACATTTTTCGACATATGAAGAGGCTCGCAGGCCCTAAAAATCCACAGATAAAAACATACGCATTCAATCACATTGGTTAAAAGGCTCGTGATCATCCCTAAATAAAACGTGCTAAAACATTCATCACATGAATTAAAGCACATAAACTTACCAATTTTGTGTATTGATTTAATCTTGGGATTAAGTAAATTTTGACTATTCATAAAAATAATTTTTATTAATTTAGAATTAACACCTTAATTCTAAAATTGAATAAGTCAAAACTTTTTTTTTTTTTAAAATTGCAGCAGGTGGGGCGCAAACAATTGCCCAACCAAACACTTAGCAAATAACCCATCTTTATGGGTGACGTGGGGTGGCTATACATGTCCACCCCACAATTTTTATTTAAATAAACATGCCAACAAACTTGGCAAATAATTAAGAGTTACACGAACTGAAACAATTTCAGTAATCAACAAATCAACAGACTTGATTTATTATTAACAATTCAAAAATTAAATCATATACAACACTAGTATCACACACAAAATAAATATAATTAATAATTAAATATGTTTATCACATAACATAAACAAATCAATATCTGATTTAAAGATGCAAACCGTAGCTCTGATACCATTGTTGGGTTCACTATACCGTACGGGGTGAAACACAACAGAAATTAAACTAAATAAACAAGCATTTATCAAATAAATACTAAACCTCTTGCCTCACGTAGCGATTGTATCGATCGACATCTTTTAAAATCGCGTAATAGTACGAATTTTGATTTGTAGGTAATTTCAAAAATTACCTTTAATTTTCTTCAAATAGCGACGAAGAAGAGGGAATCAGTTCTCGGGTATGTGGCTATCACCGTCTTCGTTCCTCTCACCGTAGGGATCTACGCATCTCCCCTGTAAACAAGTCCACCTTTTGGATTCCGACTCCTAGAAGACCTTATTCGCTAGTAGAAATCTTCCGATATTCAATTGGTATAAGGAATCAAAAATTGAGAGGAGATTTTTTTTTTTATTTTATTATTCTTTGAAGAAGCCGAGAGCAACTATTACTCTCCATCTCGCAAATCCACCTGTTGCACAAATCATACCTCGACCGGATTGAACCGCGCGTAGCTGGTTTTAGCTGCCTTGATAGCTTCACCTAGTTGGTTGGAACTGCTTTAATAGCTCCGGCGAGCTGGTTGGAGCTGCCTTGATAGCTTTGACGACCTGCAAAACACATCTGGGAGGGGTCCCGGCGGAAAATAAGGTCAATATCGTCTCAAATAAACCTTGAATTAATGAACTCTCAAATAAGATCAATATATATGTGCCTCACTCAAATATCTTGTGAAATATCAATACAAAATAAAAGGGTACGCTCAAGTTAGTTCGAAACACAAGGTCAACCATAAGCTTACAAATCGTCTACTTTACTAAATAAAATTAATGTACGTGAGCTAAGAACCAAAATGTCTTTTGGGTTGTAAAGTAGGCTCTTGGACAAGGTAGGAAAATATAGGCTAAGTGACTAAAAAAATCGAAAAAGACATAGATGAAAAATCACCATTCTTTATATCCAATTATCTCCAAAGAAAAACATACATACACAATTCTATAAAGAATAATACCATATATGCAAATCACGGCAATTACACATTTTTTTTTCAATTTTTTTTTTTTGTTTTTATTCGAGAGACCACATTTTTTTAAAACAAGAATAAATAGCAAGGATAACATTTTATAGGTGTATCTATTGGAGCTCAACCAAGTGTCATAGAATGGTTTTCCATTACTCATTACTCATGACTCGCCAAATATTAAATGCCAGAAATTACATAAACAAATCATAACCCATCTCATACTCATTATTCCCAAAACCAAAATCACCATAGCTCATCCCCAATATCTCCAAATAATTAAAGTCAATCACATCAAGGGCTAACAATAAAAAGCTCAAGGCTCAAATGGGCTACTAAGGATAAAATTTTAAGAAAAAATAAAAGAAGATAAAACGGGCTAGATAACAAAAACCGCCTAATTCATTTTTAAAAGTTCACGCACATAATCATATTTTTCAAGTAAGAAACAATGCAAGTTCTAGTATCCCAAGTATTCGACTAATCACACAAGAAATAAAATAAGACTCAAATCCTCCCAAGGAATAACTCATTGATTCAAACCAATAAAGTTATTCATCAAGGCATATAATTTATGATCACCATCACAATATCTTAATTAAAATAAGCAACTCTAAAAAATTCTAGTCTAACCACTAATCATCCAAAACACACACAAGACAAAGCAAAATATTTGACTTAGGCAAATTATTACTAATCTAATAAAGCAAATAAACGTGCATCCTAAAAAAATAAAAATAACCTAAAAAAATCATAAAAATAAAAATTAATGCAAGCAACTATATGATATCCAACAAAGAGATAAAAACTCTCTCAAACTTATTTTTTGGAAAAGAATTATGTTTGAAGAAAGTAAGTGGCATATCTCAAGTAACTAACCGAAAAGTCGAGCGAGCTCCACCATAAGCAATCCTTGCACCCTTGAGCATGATCATCTTCTCCATGCTCCGCTCGAACAATCGATCACCACAATTTTTTTTTAATTTTTTTCACTTTTTTTTCTTTTTCAACATTTTTTTTTCAAAATATAAAAAAAATAAAATAAAAATAAAAGATAAAATAAAATAAAAATCGATAAACGATGGGTTGCCTCCCAACAAGCGCTTAATTTAACGTCTTTAGCTAGACGTCTTCCGAGCTCTCAATAAGGGTCATTCCCGTTCATACCAACCCCCTCCTTGATCTTCTCTTGGCGTCGGTTACCGTCTTTTATCTCTTGGATTTTCCAACCCCGGCCAAGTGTAAAAGTTCGGCATTCATCATATGCTCGAAACGTGATCTCACCAAGCTCCATGTCAATAAGTACCCGTCCGGTGGCTAAGAATGGTCTTCTTAAAATCAATGATGCATCACCTTTATCCTTCATGTCTACCACCACAAAAACCGCCAGAAACTTAATTCCATCAACCGTCAACCAAATATCCTCTAGAACTCCCGTAAGACGAACTTAGGATTTATCCGCCATTTGAAGAGTGATCGTAGTCAGTTGAAGCTTCTCTAATTTCAACTTCTTGAAAACAGATAGTGGCATTAAGTTGACGTCCGCCCCTAAGTCGCATAGCCCTTTCCCGGTATATAATTCTCCAAATGCACAATCGATATAAAATCCACCGGGATCTTCGCACTTAACGGCACGGTCCTTTTGAAGTATTACACTACTCTCCTCCGTTAGTTCAACGACCTCATGAGCCTCAACTGACCTCTCTATCTTCTCGTCTGAATCAGCCACAACCATCTTGACCCTCGGCCTCTTTTCTTCTTGCTCATGCGCCTCCTTTACCTCAGTCAGAACGTCATCTCTCGTCTCTTGGGCATCCCTGACTTTGCAATCCATTGGGTTGATGTTCGTATTACTTAGAAATTGACCCTCTTGCTGTAGACTCTCGACCATCGCGGTCGTTTACCCCATGTGTTGCTCCAAACTGTTTAATTGGCTCTCTAATGAAGAGAACTTAGCATGCGTGTTGCCCATGAATATTTTCATCTGAGTCATAATAGTTTGCTTACTACTCATGAACGAGGTAAATATATCTTCGATTGTCGGCTTCTTCGGCTCATTGATGACCCCATTAGTCACCGATCCCATTGGCAGTTGTAGAGCGTTGTATAAATTAGAGTACGAGAAATTAGGATACTTCTGGTTGCCTAATAGTATGTGTTACCTCCTTGATATCCCCATAAATTGTCGAAATTCCAGTCATGCAAATAATTCACGTTTTGGACGGGTTCATACATTGACACCGCATTCACCCCGAATGTCTCGTTCTTCACCTCTTGCATAGAGTCCACCTGCTTCACAATTGCGGCTAGTTGTGTCCTGAACGCAACCATCGAGTCAGATTCGATGGTCGCCGCAACTCTTTTAGACATCGTCCGCTCCACCGGCCATTGGTAGCTATTAAACGCCATCTCGCAAGAAAGAAAGAAACATAAGAAAATATTTGAAAAAGAAGGAAAAATATATATATATACACACAAAAATAAAACTAAATTAGAAAAAGAAAAAAAAATGCCTAAACTAGTATCTATTCGTCTTCTTCTTATAATATTAATCAACTTCACAAACAATCCCCAGCAACGACGCCAAAAACTTGTTCGCTAATTATTTTTGCTATCCGCAAGTGAACGGCGTAGCTATAGGTAGTGGCGAGCAATGTCGTATTCCACAGAGTGTAGTTAAATTAATTAAGTACTAAGATAATTATAATTAAATATTATCCAGACTAGCGAAATTGGATGATGATTATAAACTAAAAAATGAAACTATGAATTAATTTATCTAAAACAATAAAATAAAACAAGATACAAAAGATAGATTCTAGGCTAAACGTTCCGCGAAATTAATTCATGAAACGTTTATATTCATACGAACCTTATTTAATTTTACCAATCATAGAGATAATCGCTAAATTAATTTAACCTTTGTCTCGAACAAGTTAAATCGTATATTAATTGTTATCTATCTCCTCTCTGTCTCAAGATGAACAATTAACTCCCTAAATTCTTAAGATTTTCGTCTTCTCGCAAGATCCTATCAACCTCTGGTCTGTTTATCCTTTTATGTTATAAGTTTCTAATTCTAGCAATCAGTTATCTCCTCTCGGTCTCAAATCGATCACAAATGTGCATTCATAGTGGTCATCTGCTCATACAATAAAAATACGCAAAAGAAATTAATAAACGAAAGATGAACCAGAATGAAAAAGCAATAAAAACTAGATCATAAATTAATCCGAGTACTAACAAATCCTAGAGTCTAAGATAAAACTATCCTAGAAACATGCTTTCAAAATAGAGATAAATATAAAACATTGAGTTCGAAAAGCGAAAAGAAAAAGAAAGAAAAATCTTATTCGGCTCTGTGGATCTTTTTTTCTCGGATTTCTCGCTCGTCTTACTCGTGTTTCTAGCCTCCAAAAGTCTCCAAAAATCTGAAAAACTCTCCCTAAAGACTCCACAAAAAAGTCCCATAGTATTTCTTAAAATAGTCGGGGTTAAGTCCCAGCCGAAATAGGACGAAAAATCCGTAAAAACAGGAAAAACGCGTAAAATTCGTACAAGGCTGAAACAGCTCAGAACATTATTTTTAGTGCAGCTTTAGGCTCATGATCACATTACCAGTGTCTCAGGCATCTCCCGATGAAAAGTACGTCCAGGTCGCCGGAAATGGAGGTTCATGTTCGTGAGAAAAAATTCGGCCATTTCAATCACTTCCGTCAGCAGCTTCTCCGGCGCGGTTTCCGGCTAGAGGATGGTTTATCGGCGATAATATTGCGGCAGGGATCGTCTTGGTGGTCTGCAGCGGTCGGACATGGCGAGTTCCGGCGGCTTCCGGCCGCCAGCTTCTTCTTCGGCGTGAGCATGGCCGGTCTTCGGACGTTCTTCAGCGTTCCAAAATCAGGCCGGAGGAGATCGGTTCTCCGGTCGGCGTATTGGAGAGCAGTGGTGGACGGAGGAAAGCTTGGTCGAGTTGCTGGCAGTCATCAATGGCGGACGTGCGTGCTGCTCCTTCACGTGAAGGAGAAGAAGATGAAAAAATCTTTCTTGAAATAACACTTTTACCCTTTAACTTAAATGTTGAGCTTGTTCTATGGGCTTCTATGAGCTGTTCTTGGCCCAATTGTTTATAAAAATTCTGATTTCCTTTCTCTTCAATATGGCCTTGTAATTGGGTCCGTCTAAATAAACAAATCGCACACCATTTTCAAACGATTCTCACCGTTTTTTATTTCAAAAATTTATTCGACCTCAATTCCTTGGGTCCGTCTAAATAAACAAATCGCACACCATTTTCAAACGATTCTCACCGTTTTTTATTTCAAAAATTTATTCGACCTCAATTCCTGTTAAAACTCAAAATAACACCCCTTCGTTATAGCTTAAAAAAATTAATAAATAAATAATAATTAATAATTAATTATAATCAAACTACGACGAAACGGACACAAAAATTACTCTAAAATGCACGTAAAATGACACTTGTCACGCCGTTGTGGAAGGCAATTGATGGATGTGGCGGCGATGAACCAGCGAGAGAGTAAGAAAGGGGCTCTGTCTCTAGTAGTGGACGGATTTTGATATTCAAAAAGCAGT
Organism: Striga asiatica; assembly: GCA_008636005.1. NCBI lineage: Eukaryota > Viridiplantae > Streptophyta > Magnoliopsida > Lamiales > Orobanchaceae > Striga > Striga asiatica. The sequence continues at coordinate 223,444 of BKCP01004572.1, read as the reverse complement.
AAAGGAGAAAGGGCCGAGAAAGAATTAGGGTTAGAGAGAAGAAATTTTTTTAAATATTTTTTGCGTTCTATTTGAATTGGTTTAAATAATTTTTTATGTGTTTTTTATTTTTGTACTAAATCCCGTAATTCTTTTATTGCTTGTTGTATTTTTTCTAATTTTTCTGATGTTTCTAATTGAGTTCTCTTTATTATTTCTATACGTGTTCGTATTTGTTCTGTATTTGTTATGAGACTCTTAGTTGACCACTTAATATTTTTAAGCTTACTTATAGCAATTAATGGTGTCCATTATATAAATGTTGAGGATGGGTGGCCACCCGTACGGGTGGATGATCTATTCCGTCAAGTTGATGCGCGATATGACAGGACTCTATAATAAATAAATAATGGAGTGGAAGTGTGGAACTCTAAGTTTGAACATATATAAGAAGGATGACAATGGAATTGGTCTATGTTGCAATATTTTTGTAAGAATGACAATGGAACTGGTCTATATTACAATAATTTTTCAAGTATTTATCTAACTTTTTATACCGTTTTATTTTTATGATAAAATACGGTTAAGAAAAGTATCAACAAATATGATATAAATATTTTTTTCAATTAATTATAGTCCAATATTATTAAGCATTTAATATAAGTAAAGTTTAATTATTATTACTATATGTTATTAAGTATTTAAAAATACTCATATTATATAGGATTAAAGTTGATATACAATCTATGAATAAGACAAGTATAATATTATAATTCGATTCGATATTGTATGAGATAGTTCTCGTTCTTCGGTTTGGATATTTGTGAAATCTTTAGGATCTTACAAATTATTATTATTATTATTATTATTATTATTATTATTATTATTATTATTATTATTGTTCAATTTGAAAAAAGTCAAACTATCAACGATTTTTTTCCAGTTTGGAGTGAAATCAATTCAATTTTTGAAAATGATTTGAAATTATGTGTTACAGGATCTAGTTCAAACAAAAGGGTGTGTTTGTATATGAATAAACTCAATTCACACTTAGTTCATACTCAAAATCTAACACAACCTTCGCTCAACCACATTGTCCTCAATATTATCAATATAATTAAATAATATCAATCACACATTTCACATCAACTTTAATTCACTATTCATCCACGCACATAATCTTAACTAATCATCACTTCTTATCATCTCGCTCATATTTTTATATCAAATCAACTTTAATTATTTTATTTTAAATATTATTTGAATATAAAATCAAAATTCCACTAACAACTAACCATACAATTTTTTTCAAAATTAACTCTGGTTAATAAGAAAAAAACTCGTTTTGAGCGGATATATTTGTATACAAACACGCCGTGTTTCTTGGATATAAATCCTAAACTAAATATTCATTTACTTTTAATCAGCCACTTTAATATTTAACTCAAATTTAACTCATCCTCACTTTCTTCAATATTGTCACTATACTTTATAGCAATCAATCTTCTTCACATATCAAATCAACTTAATTTCACTATTCAATCACTCACATAATTTTAACTATCAATCATTTCTAATTAGCTCTCTCATACTTTTATATCACATCAACTTTAATTATTTTATTTTAAATATCTATACTTATATTAAAGGGGGTACTATTTACCAAATTAAGTAGCCAGAAAAGTCAACAGCATTTATTGCATTACTATTTCCGTATTATATTATATAAAAGATATTCTATTTACTACATTTACTATCCAGAAAAGTCAACTGCATTAAATGTCATTACTATTTTGGTATTATAATATTTTATTTATTTAATTAATTAATTTATTTATTTTATTTTAAAAAGGTACGTATAATAAAAATATTTTAATAATAAAAAAATCAAATAACCAAATAAAAATGTACACTTTGACTTATTTGATTATATTTGGTATTTGATTATACCAAATATATTCCTATCTAGTATATACATTAAATACTTACTAAAGTATTTATTTGTTTTATTTGTCAAAGTTAAGTATAGATTTGTTTATATTATCAAATCATAAAAAAATAGTAAATCCATATTGTGAAAAAAAAAATCATATAATTTTATAACAATTCTACTAAACTATTTAACAATATTCCTTTTTTATTATATAGTAAAATAATAATTAAATATTATATGGTGAATAACAATAAGTAAAACTGTTACTTTCTCTTATATCAAGGGATAAATTTATATGCTAAAATTAAATTTTTATTAGTATAAATGTTTTAGTGAGATAATATATTAATTATTTTACAAGCTAGCCCTAACATGCTCATATTTAATGTTTTAAAAGATGTAGATAAAAAACTTGTAATAACTCTATTGTTTTTTAGACTTAAACGTTGATTAAAAGAGGTAAAAATTCCTAATTTTTTAGACTTAAACGTTGATTAACACCATAGATTAATATTTAGTAAAATTCCTAATTGTAATAACAAAATTAATTTTTGTTATATTTTAGAATATCTTTAAATTCATTATAAAAAAAAAAAGAAAAAAAAAAACTACAATGAAAAAAGCAAGTCAGTATATATCAATTTGTTGTATTCCTCAAATCACATTCACAATTTGGCTACAAGAACTCATTGATTAAAATATTATTTTGTCAGTAGTCTTAATGTACAAGAGACTTTAAGACTCCACTTGAATATTATAAAATTTTTATTGAACATTGTACAATTTCTTGCGTATTATAAACTTTTATTGAATATTGCATCTTATAATATAATATTCTCCAAATAAATATATCTCGTGCTTCGCACGTACTATATATATCCCGTACATTTTTCTTTATTTATGTATATAATTATAAGCCTGGATAAATAGCCTTAAAATTGTACACCCCGTGCATCGCACGGGCTCTGTACTAGTTATTTTAATGTAAAATCAAAATATCACTTAAACATAACTCAACCAACTTTCTTAAAATTAACTATAGTTAACCAAAAAATAAAATCAAATCTATATAAGATACCCTCTTTAGATTTCCGTACTTTTGCTCCATTATTTATTTATTTATTATAGGATGTCATCAATTCGATCAACTATCGGTTAACACCCAAGTCAAAGTATATAACCCAGTCCTAACAGTATGTATTTAATTAGGATGCAGATTGTTTAATAATATATTAATATATGAGAAAGGAAAAATATATTGTACTTCATTATTCAATGANTATATGTAACGTCCTTATTATTTTTATAATTTTCAAATATACCCTTAGAATTAATGACGATAGATTAAATTTATTATGATATTATCAAAATATCATTATAAAAATACAGGAGAATTTCTCAAAATAAACCCATATAAAAATTTAACATTGCTATATAAAAAGGTTTATTTATCAAAAGTTTTTATTTATAGACAAATTATTATTACTTTTTCAAACAAATAAAATACTAAAAAGGGAAGAAAATTTCTGCTACAAAATTTAACCATGCTTTGTTAGATTTACTTTTCAAATTAGCAACTATGACCCTGTTTGGTAGATAGCGGATTGAAGATAAATTAGCGGATTGGACTTAATTGAGAGTTTTGACCCGTGAAATTCGCAATTGAGCTTGTTTGGTAAATAGCTTATTGGATAAGCTTTTTGGGCCCAAAACTTTAATTTAGAAAAAGCTCATTAGAACAGCTTTTTGGGATAGAGGATTCACAATTGAGAGATTTTACTTGAAACTTTTTAATTTATCTTATTTATTTTACAATCTACATTGGTTTATGGAGTTAATAAATAATAATATGTCATCCATATGATTAATTTATCTAGAAAAATATAACATTCATAACTTCTTCATCAAGTGTTGGTAAATTTAAAAAATATATATATTTATAAATTACCAACTAAAGAATATTAAATGTTTTAATATATTATTAATAAAAGAATACACTCTAAATAATAAAATGTCCTTATTGGTCATTTTGCAATGTCAAACAGCTATAAAATTTCAGCTATTTACCAAACACTTATTTAAAAACCGCTAATGTAATCCGCTGGTCAAATCAGCTATAATCCGTTATCCGCTATCCGTTGATCGCCAAACAAGACTTATATGTCAAACTAGGCCTTATATGACTAATTAACATGCTTACTCAAATATGGGCCTCACTTTTCTCCTCTATGTACATAGGCAGCCATCAAAATATTCAATGTCAAACATTTGATGAAGACTTTTCTTACCTGCGGCTCATGCCAGCTTGTAATTGTGTTCCTTTTTTTTCTGTTTAGATGTACATTGTTGACATTGGACTCTTAATAGTACATTTTTGAACTTGTGAGTTGAAAATAATTAAATAATAAACATCCACTTCATCCTCCTCATTTCCCTACAAATGCTCGCGCGCGCACAGAACGATAATATCTTCCATCTCCAACAATACAAATTATGGCCCTTCCCTTCCTTAAATGCTTCCAATATTTTGTACCCAAATTTCTTGAAGACTTATTTCTGGATATGGTAGTTTCTCTATTTACAAGAATTATAACTTCAAAACCATTCACACAAGAACCCTATCAACACCAACTCGAACATCAACCGTCACCTTTGCAAGTACCCGTCCCACTCCACCTCATCATTTTTGCCAAAGAACGTCTAATCGTGTCCAAATATGGTGATGTTAATATTTTACGGCGTGCAACGCAAATGTGTGATGATGATTGCTCTATATGTTTGACGGTCATGAAGGAATACGAAGACGTGAGATTGTTGCCAAATTGTAGGCACGTATTTCACAAGGATTGCATAGATGCGTGGATTGATAAGTGGAAGACGACTTGCCCCGTTTGTAGATCTGAACTATTGCCGGGTGAAGGAGAGAAGGTTGGGAGTGGCCGGGATGATCCATGGAGGAGAGAGAGGATGATTTATTTGTTTGGTGAGGATTTTCTCATGTAGGTATTAGAAGCACTAGCGAAGAAATCACCTTTGTATATAAGTGCAGAATGTGTTGAGTTTAAGTGACAGAGTCACATGTTTCAGAGTCTTATGTAGAAAAAATTTACGTTCCATGGCTAGACTTGGATATATATTTCTTTTTTTTCTTTTAATAAAATAATAATTAGGCTTGTATTCCATTAAATATTTATATATTTTATTCACATTAAATCACCCTTATATCTAATTACGTAATGCGTTGAATTTAAGTGGCACACTCACATAATACGGGAGTCTTATGTGGCGAAAATTTATGCTTCGTAGCTAGGCTTGGATATGAATTACTTTTTTTCTTAAATAAAATAATAATTAGGCTTGTATTGCATAAATTCTTTCTTTTCTTATACAATTAGGTACCATAAATTCTTTTACGTTTTCTTTTCCCACATTACCATATAGTACATTTCATTTTCTTATATAATTTATACACCAATTATTATAAATGTGTCTTCTTATATTTTAAATTTTATAACATTTTTAATTGTATTTTGTTTTTTATATATGATATATCAAATTTATTATTTTTTAACGTTCTTCGATTTAACATCAATATTGCATATATAAAATACAAAACAATGATATATATCCTTATAAATAATTTTTAATCAACTTATCAAACTAAATTAAAAAAAATACAAGATGAAGCAACAAAAATTGATTTATGTATTAATATATCATAAAATATTTATTTAATTGAAAATAATATACATAAAGTAAGTATGAACATAAAATAAGTATAAAAATATATTTTAAATTTTATGTCTCAACTTAAATAAAAACTACAAAGAGATTGGATATTATAATGATATTAAAAAATAAAAAAATGTCAATTGTAATTTTTAAAAATACTACACCCATACACATTATATTTTAAATTATTTAATATTATAAATTTGAATATTTAAAATTATAATAGGTGAGGGAAGAAAATTGTTCATATAAAATATTAATCAAAGTTGAAAAAAATGTAAATTAATTCAAAATAAAATTATTAAGTTGAGATAATACACACACACATACACACACATATATCTGGTGTGTGTATATGTGTGTGTGTGTGATACTAAAAAAAATATCATTTTAACAAATTAATTTTAAAATATAAATATTATTCTAAATAATTAACTTCGTTAACTTTTTAATTATTTTTTTTATAATTTTTTTTTATCATTATATTAGAATAATATAATTTTCTTTACTTACTTATTTTGATAAAAATATTTTATTTTTATTTTAATGCACCCCTACATTGTTCACGAGCGTTATATTAACTTGAGAATAAATTAATTATTCTATTTAAGTTAAAAAAAAATGAATATATCTTAAATAAAATAATAATATTTCATAGAAGATAGATATTTTTTAGAATTCAAAATTATTTATTCAAAGCAGATTTCCATCTTTATGATTTGTGTCTATAAATTGCATGTTTGTAGAGGGCCAAAGTACAAAATTATGCATCGAAATTCTGAGCCACGGAGGGAGGCGGTTAAAGTGCACCATAAAAGGCCACCATAAAATATCAACTTTCAAAGAAAAACAGTGTCACCAAGTTCAGATATTTTTATGAGCTTATACTATATATGTAATTATGAAATGGTGTAAAAATCACATTTAAACCTAATTTCCGACCTCTACGATTGTACTACCATTTCGAAATTCTCTGGAAACAGCAAAAATCTTGATCAAACACAAATGGATGAAGTTGGGCTGACCACGGAAAATGGAATGAGATTGGAAATTCATGAAACAGGGTCGGCCGGAATCATGGGTGGGAATACGAACAGCACGGCAGACGGCGGTGCTGCGGCGGAGGCGGCCGCCGGAAATTTAGGGTGGGAAAGGCTTTTGCGGAAACTGTCGATGAGAGTGCTTTTGGTGGAAGCTGATAATTCAACCCGCCAGATTATTGGTGCCCTTTTAAGAAAATGCAGCTTTAAAGGTTGGATTTTTATTCTCTGTTATTTTTTTCTCTTAGCTGTTTCCAATAATAATTCGGCTTTGAGAAGTTGATAATGTATTATTCTTGTATTGGAGTGATGATTTGGTTGTGGATAACAGGGATGTTGAAGTGCTTCAGCTTGTTCAGTGGTTTGTCATTCTCCTTGTGTGTTTGTCTGTGTATTATAAGTGTTGAGTTGTTATTAGGTTCTTTTATTGGCTGCTGGATGTTGTTGATAAGCTAATACCTCTGTTAGGCTGTTGTTTGTCACAGCTTTCAGCTCATATTCGTGAAATACTGCAGAATTTGTCATTTAAGAAAAAACATATTGTTCCTTTATCTGAATTCTATAATCATTAGTTTTTGAAATCGTGAAACTGTACCAAGTGGCTGTTATTCATGGGTGTGTGTGTGTGTGTGTGTGTGTGTTTTCGACTAAGCCATCAAGATTAGTATTTCTAGTTGGAATGGGTTTGTGAATTTCTGATAAAATTTTCATTTGAGAACTTGATTTTATGTTTGTCAATTGAAATTAAATCAAATTATTAGGTCTGTGGTAGCATGTCCTCGCATCTGCCAAAGGACTTGAGTCCTGATTTTTCTGCAAATTGTAATTTGGGAACGACAATTGCTACCACCACGTAATAGCTAAAAGACGTAATTTGCTATTTAGCCCAATTTTCGTGCTTGTCAATGAACATGATCTCACTGTTAATATACTGAATGCCATCTTTTTTTTTCTTTCAAATCAGTTGCATCAGTTTCAGATGGCTTAAAAGCGTGGGAATTAATAAAAGGAAGACCTCACAAAATAGACCTCATTTTGAGCGAAGTTGAATTACCTTCAATCTCTGGATACGCCCTTCTTACCTTAATTATGGAACACGATATATGCAAAAATATCCCAGTAATAAGTATGTTACACTAGCATTGTCTCAGGAACTTTTAATATTCAATATATTTTTATGCTCTTCAACCAATTTATTCAAATAGTAGTAATTTCTCATTGGTAATGACTGCAGTGATGTCATCACATGACTCCATAAGTACTGTCTACAAATGCATGTTGAGAGGTTCAGCCGATTTTCTAGTCAAGCCGATAAGAAGAAACGAGCTGAGTAACTTGTGGCATCACGTTTGGAGAAAACAACACGTAAGGAACAATTTCTCATTTCTCGTCCAATAATATATTTAATTGGTTGAATGGTTTTTTTTTTTGGTTGTTTATTAATTTGGTTGCATAACTGTTTTGTGAAAATCATGATGTAGTTGAGTGCTTCTGGCTCAGTTCAAAAAGTCGAGGCCACAGCTGAGAATAATGGTGTTAGTAATCGTTCAAATGATAGTACGGCTTGCCTTGAGAAAAATCTTGAGTGCATTGAAAGAGTAAGTGATGCTCAGGTACTTGAATTCTAGCCCGAGCTTTTTTTTTTTTCCTTTTAGAAAAATTAAGCTTCGAGCTTCTATTTTTGAATTTTCGACATTTTATTTTACATCTCTGATCTTGATCACTTTCTCTAAAAGCATTAAGCTTTTTGCGTGCAGAGCTCATGCGCGAAACCGGAGTTGGAAACCGAAAGACCTGATAACGATTTACCAGTTAATGTTGGTTTTTCCTGTTTCAAGACTGATAATGCTGACCAGAAATCATCTAGAGAAGCCATTGACTTAATAGGAGTTTTTGATAAGTTAGAAGAACTGCCACCATTGGATCTTTCTTTGAGGAGATCTCATCCGAGTTGCTCGGTTAATCAAGGCTATGATGAGACACCTAGGTTAAAGCACTCTGATGCATCGGCTTTTTCTCGGTAAGTTTTATAACCATATGTCCAATTATTATTCATCTTATTTATTTTTTTATATATTTATTAATTTTTCAGTTCAATGTCATTGTTTATTTCGATTGTTAATTATGTCATCAGTTTTACAACTCCAATACTTCATAAAAATGTCCTTTTTAAGGCCTATAAATGTTTCAAATAAATTTTTGCTAATATACTAACTCCAAATTTTTAATTTATTTTTTTTTCTATTCTTAAGATTAAGCAAGTATCGTCATTTTGATTATGGGTTGATGATAAATAAGCATGCAGATACATAAACAGAACAGTTCAGCCTAGAAACTCGATATTCACAAGCAGCTGTAATGAGCAGAAAGAGCATAAAGGAGAAATATCTCCACCAATCCCAGTTAAAGGCATAAGAATCAGAAACATTATAAACAATGGGATTGTTATGTCTCAATCCAGCCTGCATAATCCAGCCAAGGCAAGCAATTTACAGTTTTGCCCTCAGCTGCAGCATTTCTATTCGCCCAAGGAAAAATTTCTTAGCAATTTTAATGAGAGCAACTTAAATATGAATGATGGACTTGTTTGGGAGGGTGTCCCTTGTCAGTCCATGCAAAGACAAGCGGCTTTGAAAAAATTCAGACAAAAGAGGAAAGATAGATGTTTTGAAAAGAAGGTTTGTCGATCCTAGCTTTTTTACGGGCTTTGGATCTTAAAGTGATTCGCCTAACCACACATTATGCTTTTAACTGATTCATTCTACTTTGGCAAGATTTCACTTTTATGTCGTATAAGGTGGGATTGATAGATTAGCTTATCGATACTCTTTGGCGACCTCTTTCTATCAAAATGACCACTCCTTTTTCGAAAATGCAAATTTTGTTCGATCATTCAAATAATTTAATACAGATTCCTGGAATTAACAATCTTAAATTAATCGAAGTTTGATGGCCGCCTTTGTCTTTGCAGTTTCTTTTCTTTTCGAAAACTTGGTCTTTGCAGTTCTATTTTATGCTCAAGCAGCAAGTTTTATATTCATGTGTAGCTATATGTTGAAATTTGTTGGAACTCTTTTCCATCTTTTGTATTGATTTTGACATTTTTGTTAACAGGTACGCTATGAAAGCAGAAAAAAACTGGCAGAGCAACGTCCACGTGTCAAAGGGCAATTCGTCCGCCAAGCAACTGATAATCCACATCATGTGGTGCATCAAAATTAATGGTCGGTTTAGGTTTTCGTTGCTGCCTAACCTTGTGCCCTTTATCCAGGAAGTCTCACCAAGTATCATAGTGTTTTGGCATATTTATATTATTATTTTTTGAATTTTGATTTATGGTATTCACGATATTTAGTTATTTACACGGAGGCTGCAGCTTGGGTTCTCCTATAAGTATTGTCCCATTTTTTAGCTTAACAATCAATATTGTTTATTTTAGACTGTGTATTTTATTTTTAATGTGTTTATTTATTATTATTTGTTTTGAGAACGTTTATTGTGGAGATTTTGGCCTCTTACCTATGGTGGTATGTTATCCCCGGGTGATTTATTTAATTAAAAAAAAAAAACAAAACAAGTAGACAAAAATAAAACAAAAAAAAAGGGTGGACAACAATCAAAAGCACGGATTCTCGGAATCCGTTTTTCTAAAAAAATCTTCAAATAATTTTGTAAAGTTAAAAAAAAAAATATTTTCCACTCTAAAAAAATTTTTAGAATGTAATCGAACTCGAATTAGTCCAATCAAAGTCAAATTAGTACAATCTCGGTCAATTATAGTGTAATCGAACTCGAATTAGTCCAATCGAAGTCAAATTAGTACAATATCAGTCAATTATAGTGTAATCAAACTCGAAGTAGTCCAATCGAAGTCAAATTAGTTCAATATCGGTCAATTATAGTGTAATCGAACTCGAATTAGTCCAATCGAAGTCAAATTAGTACAATCTCAGTCAATTATAGTGCAATCGAACTCGAATTCGTCCAATCAAAGTCAAATTAGTACAATCTCGGTCAATTATAGTGTAATCGAACTCGAATTAGTCCAATCGAAGTTAAATTAGTAAAATATTGGTCAATTATAGTGTAATCGAACTCGAATTAGTCCAATCGAAGTAAAATTAGTACAACCTCGGTCAATTATGTAATCGACCTCGAATTAGTCCAATCGAAGTCAAATTAGTACAATCTCGGTCAATTATAGAGTAATCGAACTCGAATTAGTCCAATCAAAGTCAAATTAGTACAATATCGGTCAATTATAGTGTAATCAATCTCGAATTAGTCCAATCGAAGTCAAATTAGTACAATCTCGGTCAATTATAGTGTAATCAATCTCGAATTAGTCCAATCGAAGTCAAATTAGTACAATCTCGGTCAATTATAGAGTAATCGAACTCGAATTAGTCCAATCGAAGTCAAATTAGTACAATCTCGGTCAATTATAGTGTAATCGAACTCGAATTAGTCCAAGTGAAGTCAAATTAGTACAATATCGGTCAATTATAGTGTAATCGAACTCGAAGTAGTCCAATCGAAGTCAAATTAGTACAATATCGGTCAATTATAGTGTAATCAAACTCGAACTAGTCCAATTGAAGTCAAATTAGTACAATCTCGGTCAATTATAATGTAATTGATCTCGAATTAGTCCAATCGAAGTCAAATTAGTACAATCTCAGTCAATTAATCCGTGTTATAACAAAAAAATTAATAAATAAATAAAAATAGATTCTGAGAATCCGTGTTTTAACAAAAATAAATAAATAAATAAATAAAAACGGATTATGAAAATCCGGCCGTTTGATTCTTTTCCATAACATTTTTTATTTTTTATTTTTTGCCACATATTTTTTTTTTAAATAACCCACCCCCATAATACGTTTTTAAAAAAAATAGTTTATATGTTATATATTATGGTATATAATATATGATAGATATTATATTATATAGTATAGTGTTTGCAATATACAGCATAACATAAACTATAGTATATAGTGTTATATAATATATAGTATATAGTGTTATATGTTATAACATAATAGTATATAGTATATAGTGTTATAACATAATAGTATATAGTATATAATGTTATATAGTATATATTTTATAAGATAAGAATAAAATTTGCGCAAAAATTAATGTGATAGCTTAGCGGTCTAATGGTAAAGAGGTGTGCCCAGAGATAACAGATTCGCCTACCCGGGTTTGAGTCTCGAATATGGGGTCCTTGCACCATTTTTTTTGAATATGTAAAACGGATTTTGAGAATCCGTTTTACAATTAATTAAGTGTAAAACGGATTCCCAAAATTCTTTTTACAAATATATGTAACAAAAAATATACAAAATTATTTTTTTTTAATAAAACGTATTTGATGAATACGTTTTTCTTAAATAAAACGTATTTGAAAAATACGGTTATTAACGTTTAATGTTTATTTAATTAAGTTAATCACGTAATTAGGAAAAACGTATTTTGAAAATTTGTTTTATAAGTAAAAACGGATTTTCAAAATCCGTGCTTTTTTATTTTGGTCCACACCCATTTTTTTTATTTTTATTTTTGTCCACTTATTTTGTTTTATTTTTATTTAAATAAATAAATCGATCACCCTCAACCTACAGAATTGATGATTATAACACCTGTGGCACCTATTCCTCCTCTTAAAAACCCTAAGGCCATGGATATTGAACCAGTCTCACTTCAGATAGACTCCCAACAAAAACCATCCCACTTGAAACAAGGAAAAACCAAATTGTGGAAGAGATCTTCCACAAAAGAAGGAAGACTTTTGAGACAGGAAGAAGGATTATCCCAGCCTATCACACCAATCAGTAGCAAAAGATCAAGAACAGCAACAGAAGCTTCTAATACAGCTCAGGATGAAACCATTCCATCAGATAATCATGAAGTGAATAAGAAATGAAATTCTCAATTGCACAGGTGGGGGTGGCCAGCCCAGAATGGCACCCAAGTGATCAATGCTAGCTGTGGTGTGGAACTGTAGAGGGCTGGGTGGGCCCTCTACAGTTTCCCAAATCCGAGAGTCATGTAGGACTCACCACCCAGTTTTTTTCTTTCTTAAACAAAAAATAGTCTGCTTTTGTTAAATCTGTGGCAAGCAAGCATTGTTTTGAAAATAGATGCTCAGTAGTTAACCCCAAAGGCTGCAGTGGGGGATTGTTATTGCTATGGTCAGTGGAGGTCCAGATATACAACATCATCAGCACAGACTTTTACATTGCTGTGGAATATTCCCTCAATAAAAAAAATAAGTTTTTTTGGTTGAAAATTTGAGTTAAATTGGACTTTTACATCACATTGCATAACATTTTTTTATGAGAGCTTATCTAATGAACATTTTCTTAAGAAAAAAAAATAAATATTAAAAATATATGATTACACAAAAAAAAAAAAAAAGAAAAAGTAAAAAAACAACATTGGAAAATATAACAATCCAACTAAATACTCGATTTTGTAAATCACCAAATTGATTTAAAATTAAGAAACCGAAAGAGTAAATCATTATAAATATTTTCAAAAACTTATCTCGAAACGTAAAATATAAGAATTGTTAGTATATTTTTTAATAAATAAATAATATTATTAATTTATATTAAAATAGCATAAAAAATAAGCTATAAGTATTATTATATTTTAAATATCTTTTACATTCCTATACATATCTTAGTGTATTTTCTTTATATATTATATATATATTGATATTTTTTTTCAAAAAATCAGGGGGGTCCACGGTCCCCCTGGTCCTAGTGTAGCTCCGTCGTTGACAGTCAGTGTTCTAAAAGTCGCTAGGCGCTCGACCAGTGCCTAGAGCGCCTAGGCGGGGCTTAGTTGGGGCCCCGAAATCAATATTAAATACTTTATTTTTTATTTATTTTAACTACCTACAAAATAAAACTATCTCAGCTTATAATAAATTCACACACCAAAGTCCAAATAATAATATTAATATATATTAAAGAAAATATGAAAACAAACTAATGTAATTAGTATTTACAAAAATGAAATGTTGTTGTCGAGCCCGCCTAGGAGCGCCTAGGTCCGCCTATGCCCGCCTAGACGCCGCCTGACCGCTGATCCCGCCAAGCCCGTCTAGGAATGCCTAGGGCCGCCCGGCCGATTTTTTCTGCCGATTTGTGCAAATCGAAGGCGCACGGGCACCGCCTAAGCCGATTTTTAGAACAGTGAACACAGTATAAAATTATATTGTATATGAAGAAAATTAAAACTATATATTTAAAATATTAAAAACACCTAAAATATTATATAACATATGCAAAAGTATATAAAATTTTTTATATTATTAATGAAAGATGTGAAGTCACCCAAATTTTTTTAAACTATTTTGTAAAGAAACATAAAGATGAGAATCCACCTAAAATTTTTCTAAACTATTTCGTAGAAAACATATCTAAAAATATATAAAATTATGTACATATACATATAATATGTAAAATAATTGTTTAAACAATATATTTAAAAGTATCTAAAATATTACAGGTTTATAGACTTAAAGAAAGATATTATGTCACGCTATGAATAAATATAGCTCCTAATATAAAGAAATATTAATCACTCTTTATTAACACTTATATGTTAAATTAAATATATGATATACTCAAATAGCTTAATATATATATAAATATATAGATATAGTTTCATTCATTCTCCAAATAATATATATAGTGAGTTCGATGATTAGATAATAATTATAAAACATTTTTACTTATATGTTTATTCTTAATTTTCTTTATTAAATTTCAATTTTGACTAAATGAATAAATTGTAGTTAATTTTCATAAATAAATAAAAAAATTAAAAAAAAAATTAGAGGATATTTAACATTAAAGAGAAAATTTGATTTTTTTTAAAAAATATGTTACAAATTTTCATTAGTAATTATGAATTAGTTTTTTTTTTAAAAAAAATATGTTACCATATAGAAGGGATGAGATTTTTTAAACAGATTTATGCATAAGAATGAGATTTAAAAATCTTTTAAACTTGTCAGAGGCGGATTTAAACATATGTGAGATTTTTCACTATGTAAGGGTTTGTAATGAGATTTTTTAAACTTATCCAGATTTATGCCAATGAAATTTGTAAACTTGTTGACCTTTATTCAAAGTATGTTATGCTAGATAAAAGGATCAAATTTTTAATCTGTCGAGATTTATGCAAAATAATAGGATTTTGTAAGCTTGCGAGATTTATGCATGAAGTTAATTAATTATTATTGAATTTTTGAAATCTTACCAATTATAGTATGTATTAATTATTACAAAATGTTTATGGCTACTATTTTTGGTAAATAGTAATTCCTTTTATATATAGATAGATTATATAATAGATAGAAGAAAAAAAAATACAAAAATAGAATGTAAGTTTCCCGCTATTTTTTTCGTTTTTTACCAATAAAGGAAATGTTTTTGAATTTTTTTGGTAAATCCCTCCTAAATGTATTTTGAATTTTTTTGGAAAATTTTTAAATCCAAACATTTAACAAAAGATTACATGCAGATTTTTTTGGTCCATCTTATCTCATTATAATTAAGCATACACATCCAATTAAATTCGCGTCTGTTAGCTCGAGAAAGAGAATCCACATCATAAAATATTCGCTCATACTCCGGGAGTAGAAAAAAATTATTAACTAATGTTTATAAGTAGATTGTTTATACTTATTTAAATAGATCTACAAAAAATAAAAACAATAAAAATGTGCAGTTATTCCCTACCATAAAATTCAAAGTGAACCAAATCTATATAGGGTTGAGATCCGGTGAGAATGACTCTTATTACGAGAAATAGGAATAAATCGTAGTCATTGGATCGGATGATCTAATGGCTAAAAAAAATTCAAAAAATACCTTCATTAAGGGTATTGTAGTAATTTTGCACATCACAAATAAAAAGGTGGGCCCCTTCACATAATAATACACTGCCAATAATACCATCTACCCACCCACCCCGTTTTCTCTCTCTATCTCACATACGCACACACACACGCAGAAATCGAAAAAAACACACACACACACACACATAGTCACGGTCAGCAACCGCCCGTCCGTCGTCGCCACCACCCGTCCGCCGCCGTCACAGCCCCTCTGCTCGCTCTTTCCGGCTCACTAGCTCCCTCTCTCTCTCTCTCTATCTCTCTCACACACACACACATACGAAAATCGACACACACACACCGTCACTGCTCACCGCCGTCCGTTCGCCGATGCCGCCACCACCCTTCACCGTCGACACACTCACCAATTGACGAATTAATAATTTATAATTCACTGATTTCATATGGGATTTCGAATTTCTTGTTGATTTATTGGAAATAGTTTGGATTGGTAGAGACAGGGATATTTCTCAGTCGTCGTCGTACCGGAGGAGGATCTACGCACAACCTTCCACCGCCTGTTCTCCGTCGCCATCGCCCCCGCCACCGCTGACACACACACGGCTCGCCACACACAGACACAGACGCCATCGCTGGCCTCCGCCGCCGCCGTCATACTATGTCCGAACTTCCTCTACAACGCACCAATGGCCGTCGGAGGCCGATGCCGGACGAATTGAGTCGGAGAGGGCCGTGAGCGACGGGAATTCACCGACTAGGATTAGTATTTTGGGTTTCTCGATTTTTTTTTAGAATTATATAATTTTGAGAGCTTTTTTGCAATTTTATTAATTTTGATTATTTTCAATTTAGTTCATAGGCAAATCTGTAATTTTTGAAAATATATATAAATAATTATATTTTATATATATTTTTTATACATATTTAAATATTATATTTTTCAACCAAAAAATAATATATAAATAAATAAAATAATAAATTACTAAGTATATTTATATAATAATAAAAAATTAAATATAATGAAATACTAAGTTATTTTTATAATAATACATGCAATTTATCTCGGATCATATAAGACACTTTATATATCGTCACATTGCACTTTATAAAATACAAATTGCACTTTATAAAACAACATATTGCACTTTATCAATTCCACAATTAATGTCGATAGCTTCCACCAAAATACCCCACATCAGAAATCTAAATATCGTATCTACGTACATAATAATATAACATCGATCATAGCATCCGTACACAAAAAACACAAGAATGTTAATGTACCCAAATTACAATAATGCACTTTATATATCAACATATTGCACTTTAGAACACACCACGTTGCACATTATAAAACAATTCGTTGTACTTTGTCAGGACACTCCATAATAGAGATCGAAACCGACCAAACTCGATTTTGACAAATAATATAAAAATAATAAATAAAACTATTAACATATTAAATATAAATTTAGTATAAATAACAAATTATTTCGATGGCTTAGAATATTTCGGTTAGCAGAACCGAATAAATCAACTGATTACAGTAGTACACTTTGTATATCAACACATTACACTTTATAACACACATCGTTGCACTTTATAAAACAACTCGCTGCACTTTAACACGACACTCTATAATAGAGATCGAAACCGACCAAACTCGAATTTTTTCAACCACAAATAACATAAAATAATAAATAAAATTATTAACATATTAAATATAAATTTAGTGTATATAAAAAATTATTTCGATTGTTTAGGATATTTCGTTAGCTGTACCGAATAAACCGACTGATTACAGTAGTGCACTTTGTATATCAACAGACAACACATTGCACTTTATAACATACTTCGTTGCACTTTATAAAACAACTCGCTGCACTTTGTCTCGACAGTCTACAGTAGAGATCGAAACCGGCCAAACTCGACTTTTTTCAACCACAAATAATAAGAAAATAACAAATAAATTATTAACATATTAAATATAAATTTAATATAAATAAAAAAATATTTTTATTGTTTAGGATATTTCGGTTAGCCATACCGAATAAATCGATTGCTTATATTCATTTTCAACTCGATATGTGAGCAAAGGTTCAGTTGGTTCAACCTGCACAATAACGATCAATGTGCACCATATTGTTGGATGGATTGCACGTTAATAACTGTTAGATTGCACAACATATTTCGTTCGCATAATATATTATTTTTTTAATCAAATCATAATATAGAAGATTAAATATTAAACATTAATTTATATATAATTTATTTCAATTATTTTGGTTATTTCAGTTAACCGAAAAATTAAACATAAATATTTATAATAAAACATGATATGTTGTGCATTAATTAAACTTTTGTTATATTACAAATTTGCCTCAAGTATTAAATTGAAATAAATGAAACTTTAAAAAATTACAATCAACCCCCTACAACATATCAAATTCCCAAAATGTAACCCCACAATTCCAAACACAAATTTCAATTGTCAATCCCGTTCACATCAGCTGGAACTCACTCCCGACGTTCGTCGCCGTTGATATGGTCGCCCATCCGCAGTGTTTATCGCCCAAAATCTATCGTCGCTCACAGCAAGTGCCTTTGCACAGAAAAAAAAAAAATAAAAAATTGTAGATCGACCATTTTTCTTCACGGATTGTTGTCGTCTTTGTGCAGGGATGAGACGATGGCCGTGGCAACGTGAAGAGGTGATGAGGCAGCGATAAACGGTCGCCGGGCGAGGATGACCACTAGGGGTGGCCAGTCCTCGGGTCCGGGCCCGGCCCTGCCCGACCCGCTGGGCCGACGGTCCGCTTGGACAAGGCCCGAGACCGAACCGGACATAGGGACGGTCCGGGACCGACCGGCCCGCGGCCATGTCTAATGATCACACAGGCGCCGGGAGATGTCGACCACACAGTGCCGGAATCCGGGAGTTATTCAGATTGACGGTGGCGGGCTGGTTTCAGCGGCGATGTGACCGGCGAGGCTTACGGCGGCGACGCGACTGAGGTCCAGCGGCGGCATGGCTGATGTTCGGCGAAGGCTAACATACCCTTCTTGGAATCCTGCATGCTGAATCTGGCCAAGACAGTATCTATGTATGTAGATTGGGATAAGCACAACATTCTCTTCTTACGGTCTCGAATGACCCTAATACCAAGAATGTGTCATGCTTCACCTAAGTCTTTCATATCAAACTGCTTAGACAACCACACTTTTACGTCTGATAACTCCTTACTGTTTCCAATAAGAAGTATGTCATCTACGTAAAGCACAAGAAACACCACTACGCTCCAACTGATTTTCTTGTACACACAGTGCTCACCGGACATTGATTGAACCCCTACGACTGGATCACCTCATCGAACCGGATATTCCAAGATTTCGAAGCTTGCATTAGTCCATAAATAGACCGATTAAGCTTACACCCTAGATGCTCATGTCCCTTATCTACTGCATAGTTTATCGACATAATTAAGTTTGTCTGTCACATACTTTATCGCATAATTATATCACATTTTATTAGTTATCTTCGTCTCTACTGCATAGTTTATCGACATAGTTATTTCGCATTTTATCAATTTTATTTGTTTGTCTGTGAGATAGTTTATCACATAAATATTTTGTACTTTATCAGTTACTTTAGTTTGTGTATTGCATAATTTGTTCCGCACATATTGAAGTAAAAATTAATTTATTAATTAGCGGTTTAAAAAATTTAGCACATCTTGAAGTAAAAATAGTATTACCTCCTATTATATTATCTAATGCCTCCACCGGCTATGCGTAATTTTTTTTTTCTTTTAAATTTTTTAAAACAAAGGAATAGCATGTATTTCACAAATATCACATCAAACCTCAAGTCGCACAGGTCGAACGCGTTTATAAGCCTATGCTCATATATTGGCAACGGTTTTGCTATAGAGCCAACAGTTGACTCCATAGTGGAGTCAACCTTCTATATACAACAAATAAACTTACCATATTAATAAAATTATATTAATATTATTTAAGTAATCAGAGAATATAGTAAATTTATTTGTTGTATATAGAAGGTTGACTCTACTATGGAACCAACTGTTGGCTCCATAGCAAAACCGATATTCACAAAGCGGAAAAACTCTTTGGACCACACATTTGATTAAAAAAAAAATCCAATTACAGAGGCGCAAACATCTGCCAATCCTTATTAATTGCCCTCGTCTATCTAACCACTGCTTCTTTGGCGGTCTCTCTCTCTTCCCTTTCTCTCGGCGTTATCCTTTTTCTAGTTTCTATCTTTAGACTTTTCTATCTAAAAGAATAAAAAGAAAAAAGCATACACACAAAATTTTGTAATTGGAAGAGAACTCCCACAAGAATCGACTTTCCCACAAACTTCATCCATTATTTAGTGTTCCTTCCATTCTTATCTATTACTCCTTTTTTAACTCTTTTATTTCTTTTGTGTTTTTCCTGTTTATTCTGTAAATACCCTGTCAATATCATTTGCTCTCAGTAGTCTGTAATTAGAATTTGTTCCTAGTTTCAGAAGCTATGGCGTTGGTTGAAGCTTTCTTGGAGATTCTGGAAAGGCCCACAATCTGGTCAATAGTGCTAGGGTTGATACAGTTTTTAGGGCCTGTTTGGATAGCGTTTTTTCTGGGTGTTGTGGTTGGTTGGGCTTGGAAACCTAGGTGGACTAGTTTAGGAAATTGTAAATTTGAATTTTCAGCTCCTCCTTCGCCTTCAGCTTCAATTTCAGCGAATGCCCAGAAATGCTTGGATTTAAGCAGAATTGGGTCTGCAAGTTTTGATTCTTCTGTGTTGGATAATGGATTGGGGAGTGAAGATGGAATGGTTTTGCCGGCGGAAGAAGATGGTGCTGTTTTCAGGTGAAGTATCTTTAGCGTTTTCAGCAATATGTCATTTTGTTGTTCATTTATATAATTAAAGCTTTCACCATTTTTTCAGAATCATATGTTAGAAGTAAGGTTTGCATGTGTGCAAGCCTATAAACATGATAAAATACTATTAATATTAATTGTTCGGCCTTTTTATTTTATTTTATCATATAGCACGATCTAATGTTTGATTATTATTCTTGTATGATTGAAAACAAGAGCTTGTTCTTGTTCAAATCCCACCTTTGTGTCCAGCCAATTGAATAAATTGACATTTATGTATTGACTGTCATGTATTTGGAAAAACTAAGAGGTCTTATAGTGCTCCACAAATTTAAGTTGTTATTTCCAATTTCAGGTTTTGAACATGTATTACCGGTTGTAATGTCTCCTTCAAACTTTGATAACTTTGCTGGAGTAACACAAAATTTTCAAGATATTTAAGATGTCTATGTTAGTGATGCAGATTTGCCTTCAGTAATTAGGGAGCATTTGCAAGTGGTTAAACAAAATGATCTGTTAGTTTGCAATGAACATAAGTAGTTTCAATACTTTCAATTTCAATTTTGTTACGTAGCATAGTTTATTTATAATATGAAAACAGGGTATATGTAAATTTCGTGTCCCTCTCCTGTTGGACTTTTACTCGCAATAACCACACTTTTCTAAAATTCAGCTTTTTCACAAGTGTGTATTGCTTTTAGGTCGTCTGAGTTAGGAGAAGAAGTATTTGGGGCCTCTAGGCTCGTCACATATGAGGATTTGCAACACTTATGCCATCTGGTTGAGAGAAAAGATGGAGGGCTCCCTTGGAAGCATGTGATGGATCGCTCAACTCAAAGTATGAGCTATCAAGCATGGCAAAGGGATTCTGAGGTATTGCAGCAAAATGCTGCCGATGTTTCCCTATATCAATTTTTTTTTTCTATCTTGATCTATCTTATCTTCCTTTTTTTGTTTCTCAGCCAGCGTGAGTGAGAGAGAGAGAGAGAGAGAGGGTTTATCCTTTTTTTTTGTAGTGATCATGAACCTTCTGTTTGCAAATTACAAAAATTTCATCTTAGGTTAACTCTTATAACAAACAGAACAACCAATTTTCACTTGGCATAACCAATACCCCTCTTGATATAATCTGTTTCTTTTCTTAGAATACGCATAGTTATGTGTCTGGTATATTCCATACGTTACAAGTAGAACTGTTTAAATGGGTTTTGTATTTGTCCTTGTTTTGCACTTGAATTATATACATATATGTGTGTGTGTGTGTGTGTGTGTGTGTGTGTTGTGTCTCTGTGTATTTAGTGTTCGATTTCTTCCCAGGATGGGCTCCCTCAGTATTGTAGCAGAACAGTTTACGAGGATGCGACTCCCGAATTATTAAGAGACTTCTTTTGGGATGATGAATTCCGACTGGAGTGGGACGACATGCTCATAAATGCTTCGATTTTGGAAGAATGCCCTAACACGGGAACTATGGTAGTTCATTGGACACGTAAGGTCAGGAAATAGGATTTCATAATGCCATCCTTTACTGTCCAACTTTTCCTAATATTTGTCTTATGTTAGGTCACTGATGTCAGAGTCTTTTGTTGCGTGTAGTTCCCATTTTTCTGCAGTGACAGAGAATACATAATAGGACGTCGAATATGGGATTCGGGAAGATCATATTACTGCGTGACTAAGGTAAACCACTTGTGACAGCATTATTTTTATTGTTTTTCCCATTCTTTATATTCCCTTTTAAAAAAAATCAGGTGCTTTTATGGAACTCTTTCGATTGTGTTGGCTAAAGTAATCTATCATGTGTATCAAAAGTTCCGTATCTCAAATGTATGGTGATGAGTGCAATGAGAACTTTTCTGTAATACTTATCTGTTGCATAGTAAATAAGTATCTAAAGTTTTTCCTAGAAGGCTAAAAGGTAAATGTGAATTTTGAACATTTTTACTGTCAGCTCTCGTGTTACTACAAATTTTTTATATTTTTATTCTTTACAAAATTTGAGTTTGATAATTCCTTTATTTACTTTTTCCTTTTACCAGGGAGTCCCATGTTCTTCTGTTCCTAGGAGAGACAAACCGAGACGAGTTGATCTCTTCTATTCAAGTTGGTTTATTCAAGCAGGTCGAGAGAAGTTTTCTTTTAAATATCTTAATTTCTCATAATCAACAATGCCTAATTAATTATTTTATGCCAGGACGCTCGTCTTGATTTTGTGCCGACTGCTGAATGCTGAAAATAGTGTTTGATAAAACAATTATCTATTATTCTTGTAACTAAAAAATTAGAAAATGAGGAAAAATGGGATGAGTTGCTGCTTTGTTTGATATTTTTACTGATTAAATTGGTCATTTACATACATATCCCATGCAGTTGAATCGCGTAAATCCAACACTGCATGTGAGGTAATTCTGTTCCACCATGAGAACATGGGTATACCGCGCGAGATCGCCAAATTTGGGGTTCGGCAAGGAATGTGGGGTGCCGTGAAGAACATCGAGCGTGGCTTTAGGGCCTACCAAAAGCACCGAGCCTCTGCCCAGCCATTATCCCACCATGCATTTTTGGCGGGAATCAACACGAAGCTCGACCCCAAGGCCATGGAAGACGAGAGGAAAGTAAGAGTAGAATATGGAGATGATGATGATAAGCAAAATCCTCACAAAGGGGTGAATTTGCCCAAGCTGTTGATAATCGGAGGTGCAGTTGTCGTTGCCTGTTGTAGCCTTGACCGAGGATTATTGACTAAGACGCTCGTATTTGGTGTCGCGCGCAGGTTTGGAAATATCGGGAGGAGAGGAGTTGTGGGGCCCACTTGAGTGTGCGTTAGTAAGCGATATGATGAATTTTGAGCGAGTGTACACGTATTCTACTTCACCTCATACTTGTTACCATTTTGTTTTCTAAAG
This sequence comes from Striga asiatica, assembly GCA_008636005.1. Classification (NCBI taxonomy): domain Eukaryota; kingdom Viridiplantae; phylum Streptophyta; class Magnoliopsida; order Lamiales; family Orobanchaceae; genus Striga; species Striga asiatica. The sequence goes on along the minus strand of BKCP01004572.1, from coordinate 200,081 downwards.
TTCCAGCATTCTTATCAGGAAAATGAATATGCTTGTTCATGAGCTTTTGTTTGGTTATTTTGTTTTCTTACTGGAAATGAGGTGAATGTGTTTTTGCTTTTACCACACTACGCTCACGCTAATCACACATGAATCTTTTAGTAAGTAGATTTACACTCATGCTCCCTTATGCGTGCTCCCTTGTGCGTGCACGCAAGCACTCTTAGAGTATTTTTGTCAATTAAATTTCATAAACGTTCTTTTACATTTCTCAACATGCCACATCATTTAAAACACTATTTTTAATTCTGCACCTATAAGCATCATTCTTAATTGATTGACCTACCATTGTGCTCCCCAAACTCACTTCCATACTTAGTAATTTTCCAAAGTTTGAAATACTATCAAGCTTGATACAAGTTTATGAACTCGGCTTGCCTCTGAGGTCTAATATTTTTGTTAAGAATACTTTATCCGCTCGACATGTTGCTCAAGTCTTCAAGTTTAATATTGTACTTAGGAAAAATTTTCACCATTAGGATTATCTGATAGAATTGACGTGGAGGCCAAGCTCGGGTGACTTTGGCGCAAGCTGAGGCAGTGGAATTGGGATGTTTTGGAGACCTCTTTCAACACCTTTTTGTAGCTCAAAGTTCATATGCGGATGCGGAGTGTGCTTCTGATCTGGATCTCACTCCGGAGAATAGTATCATGATGTGCTACTGTCACGCCGAGTACCAACTTCGACTCCTTATGGAGTAGGATTTCTGGAAGGAAAAGGTTGTCGTGCGCTGGGCTGCTGAGGGGGAACACAATACCAAGTACTTTCAGGGGTTTGTGAGGCAGAAGCGTGTCAGGTCATATATCCACAGTATCGAGGACAACGGGTCACCCCTGACTCTAGAGTCCCAGATACGAGTGTCGCCCGTGGCGCATTTTCAGTCTCTTTTCACCTCGGATAGGGACTTGTTTGCGCCCCTTATTGCTTCCTTCTTCCCGACCATCCCTTAGTGACAATATCCTTCTGGTCCAGAAGATGATTTACGTCTCCCATGTGAATCGGATGCGAGTCCCGAAACTTGCGCTGAAGTTAGACATGGCTAAGGTGTATGGAGTGGTCGTTTCTCATGGAGGCACTGATCTGGATGGGCTTCCCAGAGCGGTGTGTCAGTTTTGTGGAGGTGTGTGTTGAGTATTGCACGTTCTCGATTTTGGTTAATGGCGGCCCCACTGACTTCTTCTCTTCTTCTCGGATGCTCCGGTAGGAGGACCCCCTCTCTCCCTCATTTTTTGTTCTGGCGGCAGACTACCTCTCTCGCTGCCTTGACGTGGGTGAGACGTGCATTTTCAGGAATTTTACGTTCATATTACTCTTGAGAGTTCATCTTCTACACATACGCATTGCAGGTATGAAGCTTTGTACCGGCGAGGAAGCACGAGGACGAATTGACTTCCAGCCGGTCGAGGTCTTTCTTGTACCAGCCTCTCTGTCTAGTTTGAGTTTGTGCTTCAGAGCTGTAAACTGAAGGCCTCGGTATGCATGTACTTACCATTAGTTTACGTCTAAACAGTGTGTTGTTTTAGGTGACATGATGTGCGGTTCTCCCAATGGTACTTTACTGTTGGTTTATGGCGCAAACTCTTTATGTTAGGGCATCCTCATCCGTTTCCACTCATTTAATCACAATTTACACTGTCTCTCTCATCCACATCATGTTCACGTTATCTTTCCACTAATCATCTCTCCATTTAAACATACACCCACATTGGTTAATTCATTTAAATGCCAACATATGGGACACATTTCTCACTCATTCAATATTATTCTAATATTCTATTCTTAAAATAAGTATATTTTTTTATTAAAATATTTAATTTTAATTGCTGAAAATAAAAATAACATTATTAAATAAAAAAAACTTTAATTAAGATTACAAATGAAAAATAGTATACAAAAAAAAAAAAAACAATAATTGTAAACCGCGATCAAATTTATGGAAGCAGCTCAGAAATCAAAGAAGCTCGTTTACACGTGCGCCAATGTTTTTCTGGGGAGTCCATCATACAATCCACAAAACGGATCTTATTGAGAAAGAAATGTCTTACTCCATAACTTGGGGGAACAACAGCCTGACAAAGGGCTCGGTCTGATTTGGGTGTCCATTTAGGCCAATCCGTAAGAGCTACACCGGAAAATGAGCATTGATTTCAATATAGTAATAGTGCTTTGCTGGGTTGGTTTTGGAAGGGGTTCTGTTTTCGAATCACTTTCTGCTGCCCTCTTTTAGTTGAATGCAAAATGAGTCCAAATATGTTCAACTGCTTCTAATATAGATAACAAAAATTTTGGTGCAAGAGAGTTGTAAAACAGTTGCGTATTTAAATATATAAGTATAAAAAGAAGGGGATGATAAGAAACGTAAGTTATTGATAGATATTGAGAAGTGTGATATAAATTGAAAATAAATTAATATAAAAAAAGAAAATAATATAAATAAACAATTGATTTAAAAAAAATAAAATAAAAAAATAAGCAGTTGAACGCGTTCAGCTGCTTGAACGCAAAGGAGGGGGTTACTATCCTTGTTGAGATATCTCTATTTTTTTGGGAAAAAAAAACTTTTTTTATCAACCAATATACATGTTAATACAAGTGTAACGTCCAGGCCGGCTGAGGACCACCTTAAGCTCGCTCTCCTCGCCGGCAGAACGCCAAGACCTGCACGAAACTCTCACACCGGAGGGTTTTTCTGTTGAAGAGCCTCCAACGCTCAAGTCAGCCTTGAGAAGATGAAGAATATATGTGATAGTGTATAAAGAGTATATGAGATTGTATCTAAAAATGATGAGCCTCATCCCTATATATAGGGGTGAGATACATGCCCTAAATACTGCCTGATTTGGATGAGTCAGCTTCCCGATCTGCCCGACCGTACGCCCTCAGGTGTGCGTACTCAAAATGTGTCAGGAATCTATCAGAAACCGTTATGGGCAAGGGCCAATTATCTCACGCCACGTGTCCCTACGCTCATGCGGCCAAGATTTCCTTAGAGACTCTAACATTCGACCAGGTCTGGGCAAATTGCTGAGCTGCCCTTAGGGTAAAGGGTGGTCAATTTCACAACCATTTGTACTCGACCGCCCGGTGCTTCTACCAGGGCTCTGAAAGTTGTACGTTATGTTATTTAGGAATGACATAGAATGTATGGCTAGACATTTTTTTATCACCTGTTAAATGAATTTATTTGCAACTATGATCTTCATGAAAGTTGTATTCCGAATTGTTAGCTTTCAGAATATTCAAGAACGAGTTGAAAATATGTACTGATCAGTGAGTTGTACTCGTTTTAGTAAAACAACGCATGAGTTAGAATCAGTTTTCAGGCAGCATCTTAGTTTCGGAAGTTAGCTTCTATTTCACTACCTGAATGACCTTATATGCTTTTGTGAGCTAAACTAAAGTTGTAGGTGCATGACTTAGAATTCATATGCCAATGGAATCATGCTTCTATGACTTATGTGCTGAAAGTTGTGTCTATTTTAAATTCGCTGTGCATGCTGGACTTTTATAAAATTGTGTTTCGTTTTAAAAAATAGACATTATCTCCTAGATGCATGTATATGTGGCCTACTTGAATCAAGTTGAGTTAATTGAAATTAGTTTGGACCCTAGATGCTTTAGGTTAAGAATATTAAGCAAACTAAGCCATCAATCGACCTAAGACTTTAAACAATAGTTTGTTTTTTCAAAAGTAGAGGAACTCAACTAGATTTTTACTAGATTTGATTTTGCCCAGCCCACCAAAATGACTGTTGTGACAGCAATTTTGTAGGCCATTCACATGCATTGGGCTTTTAATTAAAAAACAATAATAAAAGAAAATAAAATTGGCAACCTTCTGGGCCAGAAAAAGAAAAAAGTGCATGGATTTTTTGTTGGGGTGAACATGTAAAGGTTGGTTTGGTGCCTTGGGGGGCGTACCATCAAAAAAAAATCTGAGTATAATGAATGTGTGCAGAGAAAAAAGGAAAATTGTGGGCCCATGACAAAACCCAACAATTGATATCCAAACATAAACCCAACAGTAAAAATCAGTGCAAAACCAATTTTTAACTCATGACCAACTTAATGAGTCGAAACCAATTTAAATCAGTTAAATTACCAACTAGTTGATATCCAATCACCCCCTAAGTATAAGAAGGCAAAGCATTTAGTTGATGTTTATTTCCTTAGTAACAGAGCGTTATAAGAACTTGATTGATTGATTATATAAATAGATTATATATAGAAAATAATCTAACTTGAACACTCCACATCTTTTCCAATAAACCAAGTATTTGAACACCCACCTATTTTTCAATAAACAAGCATAAAATCAATCAAATACATTCACAAAAAATATATTGTATGCTACATGATAAAAAAATAACAATTTTCCATTAAACATGCTCTTTCTTACAAANTACAAAAAAAAAAAAAAAACAACTAAAACAAGAAAACAGGTGCTACATCCAATTTTTCATCCGATCAAACTGCTCTCTTATCCAACCAAACCCAAATATTCTCGTGCACGTGGTCGAATACATCTTTGAAGATTTATATTCCAAATCTGATTACGACCAGTATTCCAAATCTGATTACGACCAGTATTACTGGCTATCCCACATTCTACCATATTGTATACTTCAATATTTGTCAATAAATTGATAACCAGAATACATGAAAGCGTGGCTGAATATATGGTAGTTACGGAGAAGGGGTCTTTTCTTATTTTTTCCGAAATCATGATTAAGCCTACCACGAGAACCACGATAGCATCAACATATGGTTTCAAATACCATCTTACTTTTATGGTAATTTCTTTAACCAATTTTTTCTTTCTTTCTCCCAACAAACTAATTTTGTAATTTAATGCCAAAATCCCTATAAAAGCAACAAACAGTACATACATACACATCAGAACGACAACTTTCGCACCATTCGGTATTTTTTCAAAGGGCTTAAACAACACTTTTCTGAGCTGGTTTTTGTGGGGGGCTAACAAAAATGTGATGCTTTTGGCTGAAGAGACAAAAAATAACGCAAACCACCCGAATTTTTGTGTTTCCGTGGGTGAAGGGACTGCCTCTTGGATTTGTTGTTCGAGATTTGCCACCTGGAGTTGGATTTCATGATGTGGTTGGGCGGGGGCTGTTGAGGGAGTAGGAGGAATGACATAGAGTGTATGGCTAGACATTTTTTTATTTTGTTGAGGGTTATGTCATGACCTAGTTTCAATACATGTATATTAATATTCTATTTTACATAAGCGAGCTAGCCCGCCCCGCCCCGCGGGCCAAATTGACGGCTCTAGGTACACACGATCACATAGCTAATAAATCAATCTTAACTTTTCTTCACTTTTTAACTAAATCTAGCATGCCTTTAATACCCTTTAAACTGAGTTTTAAACCTTGATAGTTGAGCACAATAGCAACATTAAAATCCATAATACATGCCAAAACATTAAAATCATAACATTCTCTGTTTTTCTTCAAGATTTTAGCCAAAATATAACATAATAACCAAAAAAAAAGTTAAACATGCTCTACATACGGAGGGAAATGGGATTAAGAAAAGTACAAAAACAACTCATTCAATCTTTCATCTCATCAAACTTCGTCCTTACCCAACCAAACCCTATCTTCTCGTTCACATGGTCGAGTATGTCTTTGACAATTTTTAAGCCAAATCCAATAAAGACCAGTATTGTTGGATTGATGTTGCGCATAGAACCTGCAAGGGAAACCAAAAACCCTACCGTAATGGCAATCCCACATTCTACCATGTTGTAGACTTCCATTTTTGTCAATAAATTGACAGTCGGAATACATGACAACGTGGCGGAATATATCAGAGAAGGAATCTTCTTTTATTTTTTTCGAAATCATTATTAACCCTACCGTTAGAACCACAATTGAATCAACGAACGGTTTCACATACCATTTTACTTTGATGGTATTTTCTTTCCTCAATTTTCTTGTTTGTCCACACAAACCAATTTTGTAATATAATGTCACAATCCCTAAAAAAGCAACAGAAACTAAATAAAGACACACCACAACAGAAACTTTCAAAGTATTGGGTATTTTTCCCAATGGCGTACACAACAAATTTCTGAATTGGTTTTCGTGAGGGGCTAACAAAAATGTGAGGCCTATGCTTGAAGAGACCAAAAATAATCCAAACCACCCGCAGTTTTGTGTTTCAATGGGTGGAGGCACTGCCTCTTGGTTTTGTTGTGCTGTAAACGAACTGAACTGAACCGAGCTTAGGTTGTTCGAGCTCGTGTTCGTTTACGTTCGAACAATGTTCGTGTTTGCTATTATAGTTTAATAAAGAGATTAAGAGAGTTAATGTTTTTATGTGATTAATAAGTAGACCAAGTTTGATCTTGGATTTAGTGTTTAAAAGACCTTTAAAGTCGTAGTAATTGAAGAATTATGTTTGCTTAAAATATATATGTTGAGGTTATATGAATGATAATGTGAGATATGATAAGTTGATGAAGTTCATGTTAATTTGAAGCATGATTAGTTGAGTATGAGATAAGGATTATGTGATATATTGATGTTCAAGCATGTTTATGTGATTTGGTTAAAAGCTGGAAATTCTTGTTGAGGTTTATGTTATGATATGCTAGAAATCATGTTTTAGGGTTTTTAATTGAGTGGTTTATGAATAGGGATTTAATTGATGAAGTTTCTCTATGAATTGCATGAAAAATCACTATTTCGAGTAGCTGTTTGTGCCTCATGTTTTGACCTTCAAGAACCCGTTTTTGGAGAAAAGTTCTTATGAAATAAGGTATGTTATGTTATCTTTCTGTGGCTTTTGGAATCTTGGAAAAAGAATTTAAAATGAATTTGTTATGAGTTTTACAAAATTGTTGTGCACCCAGTTTTATGAAATCGTGACTGAGAACATGTAATTATTGTATGGTCTGTGTACGGGTATCAAACGTGCTCGAATCTGAAAGTGTTCAACATAAACGTTGTAGATTGTTGTGTTAGCTTTCCAGTGGTTCTTGAATCATGTTATTTGGATGCCTATAGCTTATAATATATTCAATTTACTGAGACTCTATTTGCTGATTATTTTCTGTTTTGGACTGCGACCTTGATTTACATGTTTCCGGAACAATATGTGATCAAATAACCTTATTTGCTATAGTGGTCTTCATGAACATTATATCGTTGTTCCTTAGCTTTCTATTGGTATCTTAATCATATTTTTATCATGATCATAGCTCGAGATATGCATGAATTACTGAGTTCCTGTATAAGATGTTTTCCGTCTTATGGCAGAAATCATGATCTGAATGTTTATCGGTTTATCACCTGTTAAATGAATTTATTTACAACTATGATTTTAATGAAAGTTGTATTTCAAATTGTTAGCTTTCAGAATATTCAAGAACCAGTTGAAAATATTTACTGATCAGTGACTTGTACTCGTTTTAGTAAAACAACGCATGAGTTAGAATCAGTTTTCAGGCAGCATCTTAGTTTCGGAAATTAGCTTCTATTTCACTACCTGAATGACCTTATATGCTTTTGTGAGCTAAACTAAAGTTGTAGGTGCATGACTTAGAATTCATATGCCAATGGAATCATGCTTATATGACTTATGTGCTGAAAGTTGTGTCTATATTAAATTCCCTGTGCATGCTGGACTTTTATAAAATTGTGTTTCGTTTTAAAAAATAGACATTATCTCCTAGATGCATGTATATGTGGCCTACTTGAATAAAAAACTATCCTCTTGTGAGCCAATCTCGTGCAACTATAAACAATCTTTATTGTTGCAAGGCTTAACCAGAATAAAAAAATTTACATAACTTTCAATTAGTTCCTATATTTTTCGTGCCACATTCTAATTGACTAATTTATAAAATTTATAGTACAAGAATTCTTACTTAGTTATCAATTTAATTTAAAGTGTAGGAAATAAAAATACATGATAAAAGAAAAAAAAAGAACACAATTTTGTATTAAACCAAATGGCTCATTTCTTAATACAAGGAACAACAACAACAACAACAACAACAACAACAACATACCCAGTATTTTCCCAACAGGTCGGGGTATAGGGGGTCAGTTGTACGCAGACCTTACCCTTGTAATTATACAAGGAGGCTTCTTACAATAAGGAACTGAAANCTTCTTACAACAAGGAACTGAAATTAAAAAAAAAAAAAACTAGAGCATTCTACAGATTGAACAAACGAACTACACCAGCTCATTCATCCAACTAAACATCCAACCACCAAGTCATACATCCAATCACCAAACCCAATTTCCTCGTGGAGGTAGTAAAAAATGTCTTTGAAAATTTTTAAACCCCATCCCACTCCTACCAATACCATGTGATGCATATTGGGTTCCGCACCTGCCATCGAAATCAAAAATCCCACCACAGTTGTCATTCCACATTCCACCATATTATATATCTCGATCTTCGTCAATAAATTGACCAAAGGAAGGAACGATAATGTGGTTGCATACACTGTTGCTACGGATGCACGATTTGTTTTGATCTTTTTGGAAATCATGATTCGAGCTACAAAGGCCATCATGGTGGCATCAAACAATGGTTTCAAGTCCGTTTGACCTTGATAGTATTTTTTGCAACAAGACATTTTCTTTTCTTTTCACAAATTCTGATTTTGAAGATAAATGTCATAGATATAATAAAACATATGACAATTTTGTACGGACATGCCAAAATGGAAATTTTCCACTTCCTTGGTATTTTAACGTCGTCAAATACCCATTTTCGGAGCTCGTTATCTTTGAGGTGTAAAGAAAACCCTACGGCAATCGATGATGAAAATAGAAATAATGACAACCAACCGATCCGTCGACAGAGCGTGGGTGAGGGGGTATATTTTTCTCGTGATGAATTTGGATTCCAGCTTCTGGGGCCGGAATTTGGATTCGATGTTGAGCTTGGATTTCTGGGGGATTTGGGTTTCGAGAAGAGCTGTTAGAAGTCCTAGTTCGTGGAGTTGAGTTGGTCTGTTAGGATTTGGGCCACGAGCTTGGGTTTCTGTGGGATTTGGGTTTCGAGAAGAGCGAGATGGTAGGAAACGCATATGGTGTATTGTGAGACATCTTTTCTTTTCTTGTTTTGATTGATGATTTTTTATATTTTGGTGCTGAAAAATAAAATCATGAGTGCCTCATTTATAGAGCTGATTTTTATTTTTATTTTAATTTTTTTAATCATATGGCACTTTTGGTAAGAGTATTGATGCTTTACGAGTTTGAAAAACATAATTACACATAAATGGGAATTTTAAATATAAGAAACTCATCCCTTAAATTAATTGTAACGAGGGATTGATCATTCCATATTTAACTTCAATCCTCTCTCCCCATCAACATTATATTTTACATCCCATATATACTTGATTATCTCTAACATATGAGATAAGGATTATGTGATATATTGATGTTCAAGCATGTTTATGTTATTTGGTTAAAAGCTGGAAATTCTTGTTGATGTTTATGTTATGATATGCTAGAAATCATGTTTTAGGGTTTTTAATTGAGTGGTTTATGAATAGGGATTTAATTGATGAAGTTTCTCTATGAATAGCATGAAAAATCACTGTTTCGAGTCGCTGTTTGTGCCTCATGTTTTGACCTTCAAGAACCCGTTTTTGGAGAAAAGTTCTTATAAAATAAGGTATGTTATGTTATCTTTCTGTGACTTTTGGAATCTTGGAAAAAGAATTTAAAATGAATTTGTTATGAGTTTTACAAAATTGTTGTGCACCCAGTTTTATGAAATCGTGACTGAGAACATGTAATTATAGTATGGTCTGTGTACGGATAACAAACGTGCTCGAATGTGAAAGTGTTCAACATAAACGTTGTAGATAGTCGTGTTAGCTTTCCAGTGGTTTTTGAATCATGTTATTTGGATGCCTATAGCTTATAATATACTCAATTTACTGAGACTCTGTAAGCTGATTATTTTCTGTTTTGGACTGCTACCTTGATTTACATGTTTCCTGAACAATATGTGATCAAATAACCTTATTTGCTATAGTGGTCTTGATGAACGTTATATCATTGTTCCTTAGCTTTTTGTTGGTACTTGAATCATATTTTTATCATGATCATAGCTCGAGATATGCATGAATTACTGAGTTCCTGTATAAGATGTTTTCCGCTTTATGGCAGAAATCATGATCTGAATGTTTATCGGTTTATCACCTGTTAAATGAATTTATTTGCAACTATGATCTTCATGAAAGTTGTACTCCGAATTGTTAGCTTTCAGAATATTCAAGAACCAGTTGAAAATATGTACTGATCACTGAGTTGTACTCGTTTTAGTAAAGCAACGCATGAGTTAGAATCAGTTTTCAGGCAGCATCTTAGTTTCGGAAGTTAGCTTCTATTTCACTACCTGAATGACCTTATATGCTTTTGTGAACTAAACTAAAGTTGTAGGTCCATGACTTAGAATTCATATGCCAATGGAATCATGCTTATATGACTTATGTGCTGAAAGTTGTGTCAATTTTAAATTCACTGTGCATGCTGGACTTTTATAAAATTGTGTTTCGTTTTAAAAAATAGACATTATCTCCTAGATGCATGTATATGTGGCCTACTTGAATAAAAAACTATCCTCTTGTGAGCCAATCTCGTGCAACTATAAACAATCTTTATTGTTGCAAGGCTTAACCTGAATAAAAAAATTTACATAACTTTCAATTAGTTCCTATATATTTTGTGCCACATTCTAATTGACTGATTTATAAAATTTATAGTGCACAAATTCTTACTTAGTTATCAATTTAATTTAAAGTGTAGGAAATAAAAATACATGATAAAAGAAAAAAAAAAAAACGAACAAATTTTTGCATTAAACCAAATGGCTCATTTCTTACAACAAGGAACAACAACATACCCAGTATATTCCCAACAGGTTGGGGTCTGAGGGTCAGTTATACGCAGACCTTACCCTTGTAATTATACAAGGAGACTTCTTACAACAAGGAACTGAAATTAAAAAAAAAAAAAACTAGAGCATCCTACAGACTGAACAAACGAATTACATCAGCTCATTCATCCAACTAAACATCCAACCACCAAGTCATACATGCAATTACCAAACCCAATTTCTTCGTGGAGGTAGTAAAAAATGTCTTTAAACATTTTTAAACCCCATCCCACTCCTACCAATACCATGGGATGCATATTGGGTTGCGCACCTGCCATCGAAATCAAAAATCCCACCACAGTTGTCATTCCACATTCCACCATATTATATATCTCGATCTTCGTCAATAAATTGACCAAAGGAAGGAACGATAATGTGGTTACATACACTGTTGCTACGGATGCACGATTTGTTTTGATCTTTTTGGAAATCATGATTAGAGCTACAAAGGCCATCATGGTGGCATCAGACAATGGTTTCAAGTCCGTTTGGCCTTGATAGTATTTTTGGCAACAAGACATTTTCTTTTCTTTTCACAAATTTTGATTTTGAAGATAAATGTCATAGATATTATAAAACATATGACAATTATGTACGGACATGCCAAAATGGCAATTTTTCACTTCCTTGGTATTTTAACGTCGTAAAATACCCATTTTCGGAGATCGTTATCTTTGAGGAGTAAAGAAAACCCTACGGCAATCGATGACGAAAACAGAAATAATGACAACCAACCGATCCGTCGACAGAGCGTGGGTGAGGGGGTATATTTTCCTCGTGATGAATTTGGATTCCAACTTCTGGGGCCGGAATTTGGATTCGATGTTGAGCTTGGATTTCTGGGGGATTTGGGTTTCGAGAAGAGCTGTTAGAAGTCCTAGTTCGTGGACTTGAGTTGGTCTGTTAGGATTTGGGCCACGAGCTTGGGTTTCGAGAAGAGCGAGATGGTAGGAAACGCCTATGGAGTATTGTGAGACATCTTTTCTTTTCTTGTTTTGATTGATGATTTTATATATTTTGGTGGTGAAAATAAAATCATGAGTGCCTCATTTATAGAACTGATTTATATTTATATTTTTATTTTTTTTAATCATATGGCACTTTTGGTAAGAGTATTGATGCTTTACGAGTTTGAAAAACTTAATTACACATAAATGGGAATTTTAAATATAAGAAACTCATCCCTTAAATTAATTGTAACGAGGAATTGATCATTCCATATTTAACTTCAATCCTCTCTCCCCACCAACATTATATTTTACATCCCATATATACTTGATTATCTCTAACATATGAGATAAGAATTATGTGATATATTGATGTTCAAGCATGTTTATGTGATTTGGTTAAAAGCTGGAAATTCTTGTTGAGGTTTATGTTATGATGTGCTAGAAATCATGTTTTAGGGTTTTTAATTGAGTGGTTTATGAATAGGGATTTAATTGATGAAGTTTCTTTATGAATTGCATGAAAAATCACTGTTTCGAGTCGTTGTTTGTGCCTCTGTTTTGACCTTCAAGAACCCGTTTTTGGAGAAAAGTTCTTATGAAATAAGGTATGTTATGTTATCTTTCTGTGGCTTGGAAAAAGAATTTAAAATGAATTTGTTATGAGTTTTACAAAATTGTTGTGCACCTAGTTTTATGAAATCGTGACTGAGAATATTTAATTATTGTATGGTCTGTGTACGGATATCAAACGTGCTCGAATGTGAAAGTGTTCAACATAAAAGTTGTAGATTGATCTGTTAGCTTTCCACTGGTTTTTGAATCATGTTATTTGGATGCCTATAGCGTATAATATATTCAATTTACTGAGACTCTGTAAGCTGATTATTTTCTGTTTTGGACTGCGACCTTGATTTACATGTTTCCTGAACAATATGTGATCAAATAACCTTATTTGCTATAGTTGTCTTCATGAACGTTGTATCATTGTTCCTTAGCTTTCTATTGGTACTTGAATCATATTTTTATCATGATCATAGCTCGAAATATGCATGAATTACTGAGTTTCTATATAAGATGTTTCGTTTTATGGCAGAAATCATGATGTGAATGTTTATCGGTTTATCACCTGTTAAATGAATTTATTTGCAACTATGATTTTCATGAAAGTTGTATTCCAAATTGTTAGCTTTCAAAATATTCAAGAACCAGTTGAAAATATGTACTGATCAGTGAGTTGTACTCGTTTTAGTAAAACAACGCATGAGTTAGAATCAGTTTTCAGGCAGCATCTTAGTTTCAGAAGTTAGCTTCTATTTCACTACCTAAATGACATTATATGCTTTTGTGATCTAAACTAAAGTTGTAGGTGCATGACTTAGAATTCATATGCCAATGGAATCATGCTTATATGACTTATGTGCTGAAAGTTGTGTCTATTTTAAATTCGCTGTGCATGCTGGACTTTTATAAAATTGTGTTTCGTTTTAAAAAATAGACATTATCTCCTAGATGCATGTATATGTTGTCTACTTTAATAAAAAACTATCCTCTTGTGAGCCAATCTCGTGCAACTATAAACAATCTTTATTGTTGCAAGGCTTAACCAGAAAAAATATTTACATAACTTTCAATTAGTTCCTATATTTTTTGTGCCACATTCTAATTGACTAATTTATAAAATTTATAATGCACAAATTGTTACTTAGTTATCAATTTAAATTAAAGTGTAGGAAATAAAAATACATGATAAAAGAAAAAAAAAAGAACACAATTTTGTATTAAACCAAATGACTCATTTCTTAATACAAGGAACAACAACAACAACAACAACAACATACCCAGTATATTCCCAACAGGTTGGGGTATAGGGGGTCAGTTGTACGCAGACCTTACCCTTGTAATTGTACAAGGAGGCTTCTTACAACAAGGAACTGAAATTAAAAAAAAAAAAAAAAAAAAAAAAACTAGAGCATTCTACAGATTGAATAAACGAACTACACCAGCTCATTCATCCAACTAAACATCCAACCACCAAGTCATACATCCAATCACCAAACCCAATTTCCTCGTGGAGGTAGTAAAAAATGTCTTTGAAAATTTTTAAACCCCATCCTACTCCTACCAATACCATGTGATGCATATTGGGTTCCGCACCTGCCATCGAAATCAAAAATCCCACCACAGTTGTCATTCCACATTCCACCATATTATATATCTCGATCTTCGTCAATAAATTAACCAAAGGAAGGAACGATAATGTGGTTGCATACACTGTTGCTACGGATGCACGATTTGTTTTGATCTTTTTGGAAATCATGATTAGAGCTACAAAGGCCATCATGGTGGCATCAAACAATGGTTTCAAGTCCGTTTGACCTTGATAGTATTTTTTACAACAAGACATTTTCTTTTCTTTTCACAAATTCTGATTTTGAAGATAAATTTCATAGATATAATAAAACATATGACAATTTTGTACGGACATGCCAAAATGGAAATTTTCCACTTCCTTGGTATTTTAACGTCGTCAAATACCCATTTTCGGAGATCGTTATCTTTGAGGAGTAAAGAAAACCCTACGGCAATCGATGACGAAAATAGAAATAATGACAACCAACCGATCCGTCGACAGAGCGTGGGTGAGGGGGTATATTTTCCTCGTAATGAATTTGGATTCTAGCTTCTGGGGCCGGAATTTGGATTCGATGTTGAGCTTGAATTTTTGGGGGATTTGGGTTTCGAGAAGAGCTTTTAGAAGTCCTAGTTCGTGGAGTTGAGTTGGTCTGTTAGGATTTGGGCCACGAGCTTGGGTTTTTGTAGGATTTGGGTTTCGAGAAGAGCGAGATGGTAGGAAACGCATATGGAGTATTGTGAGACATCTTTTCTTTTCTTGTTTTGATTGATGATTTTTTATATTTTGGTGCTGAAAAATAAAATCATGAGTGCCTCATTTATAGAGCTGATTTTTTTTTTATTTTTATTTTTTTAATCATATGGCATTTTTGGTAAGAGTATTGATGCTTTACGAGTTTGAAAAACATAATTACACATAAATGGGAATTTTAAATATAAGAAACTCATCCCTTAAATTAATTGTAACGAGGGATTGATCATTCCATATTTAACTTCAATCCTCTCTTCCCATCAACATTATATTTTACATCCCATATATACTTGATTATCTCTAACATATGAGATAAGGATTATGTGATATATTGATGTTCAAGCATGTTTATGTTATTTGGTTAAAAGCTGGAAATTCTTGTTGAGGTTTATGTTATGATATGCTAGAAATCATGTTTTAGGGTTTTTAATTGAGTGGTTTATGAATAAGGATTTAATTGATGAAGTTTCTCTATGAATTGCATGAAAAATCACTGTTTCGAGTCGCTGTTTGTGCCTCTGTTTTGACCTTCAAAAACCCGTTTTTGGAGAAAAGTTCTTATGAAATAAGGTATGTTATGTTATCTTCTGTGGCTTGGAAAAAGAATTTAAAATGAATTTGTTATGACTTTTACAAAATTGTTGTGCACCCAGTTTTATGAAATCGTGACTGAGAACATGTAATTATTGTATGGTCTGTGTACGGGTATCAAACGTGCTCGAATGTGAAAGTGTTCAACATAAAAGTTGTAGATTGTTCTGTTAGCTTTCCAGTGGTTTTTGAATCATGTTATTTGGATGCCTATAGCGTATAATATATTCAATTTACTGAGACTCTGTAAGCTGATTATTTTCTGTTTTGGACTGCGACCTTGATTTACATGTTTCCTGAACAATATGTGATCAAATAACCTTATTTGCTATAGTTGTGTTCATGAACGTTATATCATTGTTCCTTAGCTTTCTATTGGTACTTGAATCATATTTTTATCATGATCATAGCTCGAAATATGCATGAATTACTGAGTTTCTATATAAGATGTTTCGTTTTATGGCAGAAATCATGATGTGAATGTTTATCGGTTTATCACCTGTTAAATGAATTTATTTGCAACTATGATTTTCATGAAAGTTGTATTCCAAATTGTTAGCTTTCAAAATATTCAAGAACCTGTTGAAAATATGTACTGATCAGTCAGTTGTACTCGTTTTAGTAAAACAACGCATGAGTTAGAATCAGTTTTCAGGTAGCATCTTAGTTTCAGAAGTTAGCTTCTATTTCACTACCTAAATGATATTATATGCTTTTGTGAGCTAAACTAAAGTTGTAGGTGCATGACTTAGAATTCAAATGCCAATGGAATCATGCTTATATGACTTATGTGCTGAAAGTTGTGTCTATTTTAAATTCGCTGTGCATGCTGGACTTTTATAAAATTGTGTTTCGTTTTAAAAAATAGACATTATCTCCTAGATGCATGTATATGTTGTCTACTTTAATAAAAAACTATCCTCTTGTGAGCCAATCTCGTGCAACTATAAACAATCTTTATTGTTGCAAGGCTTAACCAGAAAAAAATATTTACATAACTTTCAATTAGTTCCTATATTTTTTGTGCCATATTCTAATTGACTAATTTATAAAATTTATAATGCACAAATTGTTACTTAGTTATCAATTTAAATTAAATTGTAGGAAATAAAAATACATGATAAAAGAAAAAAAAAAGAACACAATTTTGTATTAAACCAAATGACTCATTTCTTAATACAAGGAACAACAACAACAACAACAACAACATACCCAGTATATTCCCAACAGGTTGGGGTATAGGGGGTCAGTTGTACGCAGACCTTACCCTTGTAATTGTACAAGGAGGCTTCTTACAACAAGGAACTGAAATTAAAAAAAAAAAAGTAAAAAAAACTAGAGCATCCTACAGACTGAACAAACGAACTACACCAGCTCATTCATCCAACTAAACATCCAACCACCAAGTCATCCATCCAATCACCAAACCCAATTTCCTCGTGGAGGTAGTAAAAAATGTCATAGAAAATTTTTAAACCCAATCCCACTCCTACCAATACCATGGGGTGCATATTGGGTTCCGCACCTGCCATCGAAATCAAATATCTCACCACAGTTGTCATTCCACATTCCACCATATTATATATCTCGATCTTGGTTAATAAATTGATCAAAGGAAGGAATGATAATGTGGTTGCATACATTGTTGCTATGGATGCACGATTTGTTTTGATCTTTTTGGAAATCATGATTAGAGCTACAAAGGCCATCATGGTGGCATCAAACAATGGTTTCAAGTCCGTTTGACCTTGATAGTATTTTTGGCAACAACACATTTTCTTTTCTTTCCACAAATTCCTATTTTGAATTTTCCACTTCCTTGGTACTTTAACGTTGTCAAATACCCATTTTCGGAGCTCGTTATCTTTGAGGAGTAAAAAAAACCCTACGGCAATCGATGACGAAAACAGAAATAACGACAACCAACCGATCCGTCGAGCGTGGGTGAGGGAGGGTATATTTTCCTCGTGATGAATTTGGATTCCAACTTCTGGGGCCGGAGATTTGGGTTTCGAGAAGAGCTTTTAGAAGTCCTAGTTCGTGGAGTTGAGTTGGTCTGTTAGGATTTGGGCCACGAGCTTGGGTTTCTGTAGGATTTGGGTTTCGAGAAGAGCGAGATGGTAGGAAACGCATATGGAGTATTGTGAGACATCTTTTCTTTTCTTGTTTTGATTGATGATTTTTTATATTTTGGTGCTGAAAAATAAAATCATGAGTGCCTCATTTATAGAGCTGATTTTTTTTTTATTTTTATTTTTTTAATCATATGGCATTTTTGGTAAGAGTATTGATGCTTTACGAGTTTGAAAAACATAATTACACATAAATGGGAATTTTAAATATAAGAAACTCATCCCTTAAATTAATTGTAACGAGGGATTGATCATTCCATATTTAACTTCAATCCTCTCTCCCCATCAACATTATATTTTACATCCCATATATACTTGATTATCTCTAACATATGAGATAAGGATTATGTGATATATTGATGTTCAAGCATGTTTATGTTATTTGGTTAAAAGCTGGAAATTCTTGTTGAGGTTTATGTTATGATATGCTAGAAATTATGTTTTAGGGTTTTTAATTGAGTGGTTTATGAATAGGGATTTAATTGATGAAGTTTCTCTATGAATTGCATGAAAAATCACTGTTTCGAGTCGCTGTTTGTGCCTCTGTTTTGACCTTCAAGAACCCGTTTTTGGAGAAAAGTTCTTATGAAATAAGGTATGTTATGTTATCTTTCTGTGGCTTGGAAAAAGAATTTAAAATGAATTTGTTATGAGTTTTACAAAATTGTTGTGCACCCAGTTTTATGAAATCGTGACTGAGAACATGTAATTATTGTATGGTCTGTGTACGGGTATCAAACGTGCTCGAATGTGAAAGTGTTCAACATAAAAGTTGTAGATTGTTCTGTTAGCTTTCCAGTGGTTTTTGAATCATGTTATTTGGATGCCTATAGCGTATAATATATTCAATTTACTGAGACTCTGTAAGCTGATTATTTTCTGTTTTGGACTGCGACCTTGATTTACATGTTTCCTGAACAATATGTGATCAAATAACCTTATTTGCTATAGTTGTCTTCATGAACGTTATATCATTGTTCCTTAGCTTTCTATTGGTACTTGAATCATATTTTTATCATGATCATAGCTCGAAATATGCATGAATTACTGAGTTTCTATATAAGATGTTTCGTTTTATGGCAGAAATCATGATGTGAATGTTTATCGGTTTATCACCTGTTAAATGAATTTATTTGCAACTATGATTTTCATGAAAGTTGTATTCCAAATTGTTAGCTTTCAAAATATTCAAGAACCAGTTGAAAATATGTACTGATCAGTGAGTTGTACTCGTTTTAGTAAAACAACGCATGAGTTAGAATCAGTTTTCAGGTAGCATCTTAGTTTCAGAAGTTAGCTTTTATTTCACTACCTAAATGACATTATATGCTTTTGTGAGCTAAACTAAAGTTGTAGGTGCATGACTTAGAATTCAAATGCCAATGGAATCATGCTTATATGACTTATGTGCTGAAAGTTGTGTCTATTTTAAATTCGCTGTGCATGCTGGACTTTTATAAAATTGTGTTTCGTTTTAAAAAATAGACATTATCTCCTAGATGCATGTATATGTTGTCTACTTTAATAAAAAACTATCCTCTTGTGAGCCAATCTCGTGCAACTATAAACAATCTTTATTGTTGCAAGGCTTAACCAGAAAAAATATTTACATAAGTTTCAATTAGTTCCTATATTTTTTGTGCCACAATCTAATTGACTAATTTATAAAATTTATAATGCACAAATTGTTACTTAGTTATCAATTTAAATTAAAGTGTAGGAAATAAAAATACATGATAAAAGAAAAAAAAAAAAACGAACAAATTTTTGCATTAAACCAAATGGCTCATTTCTTACAA
The DNA here is from genome assembly GCA_008636005.1 of Striga asiatica. Taxonomy (NCBI): domain Eukaryota; kingdom Viridiplantae; phylum Streptophyta; class Magnoliopsida; order Lamiales; family Orobanchaceae; genus Striga; species Striga asiatica. The sequence continues at coordinate 180,744 of BKCP01004572.1, read as the reverse complement.
CAAGGAACAACAACATACCCAGTATATTCCCAACAGGTTGGGGTCTGAGGGTCAGTTATACGCAGACCTTACCCTTGTAATTATACAAGGAGACTTCTTACAACAAGGAACTGAAATTAAAAAAAAAAAAAACTAGAGCATTCTACAGACTGAATAAACGAACTACACCAGCTCATTCATCCAACTAAACATCCAACCACCAAGTCATACATCCAATCACCAAACCCAATTTCCTCGTGGAGGTAGTAAAAAATGTCTTTGAAAATTTTTAAACCCCATCCTACTCCTACCAATACCATGTGATGCATATTGGGTTCCGCACCTGCCATCGAAATCAAAAATCCCACCACAGTTGTCATTCCACATTCCACCATATTATATATCTCGATCTTCGTCAATAAATTAACCAAAGGAAGGAACGATAATGTGGTTGCATACACTGTTGCTACGGATGCACGATTTGTTTTGATCTTTTTGGAAATCATGATTAGAGCTACAAAGGCCATCATGGTGGCATCAAACAATGGTTTCAAGTCCGTTTGACCTTGATAGTATTTTTTGCAACAAGACATTTTCTTTTCTTTTCACAAATTCTGATTTTGAAGATAAATGTCATAGATATAATAAAACATATGACAATTTTGTACGGACATGCCAAAATGGAAATTTTCCACTTCCTTGGTATTTTAACGTCGTCAAATACCCATTTTCGGAGCTCGTTATCTTTGAGGAGTAAAGAAAACCCTACGGCAATCGATGACGAAAATAGAAATAATGACAACCAACCGATCCGTCGACAGAGCGTGGGTGAGGGGGTATATTTTCCTCGTAATGAATTTGGATTCCAGCTTCTGGGGCCGGAATTTGGATTCGATGTTGAGCTTGGATTTTTGGGAGATTTGGGTTTCGAGAAGAGCTTTTAGAAGTCCTAGTTCGTGGAGTTGAGTTGGTCTGTTAGGATTTGGGCCACGAGCTTGGGTTTCTGTAGGATTTGGGTTTCGAGAAGAGCGAGATGGTAGGAAACGCATATGGAGTATTGTGAGACATCTTTTCTTTTCTTGTTTTGATTGATGATTTTTTATATTTTGGTGCTGAAAAATAAAATCATGAGTGCCTCATTTATAGAGCTGATTTTTTTTTTATTTTTATTTTTTTAATCATATGGCATTTTTGGTAAGAGTATTGATGCTTTACGAGTTTGAAAAACATAATTACACATAAATGGGAATTTTAAATATAAGAAACTCATCCCTTAAATTAATTGTAACGAGGGATTGATCATTCCATATTTAACTTCAATCCTCTCTCCCCATCAACATTATATTTTACATCCCATATATACTTGATTATCTCTAACATATGAGATAAGGATTATGTGATATATTGATGTTCAAGCATGTTTATGTTATTTGGTTAAAAGCTGGAAATTCTTGTTGAGGTTTATGTTATGATATGCTAGAAATCATGTTTTAGGGTTTTTAATTGAGTGGTTTACGAATAGGGATTTAATTGATGAAGTTTCTCTATGAATTGCATGAAAAATCACTGTTTCGAGCCGCTGTTTGTGCCTCTGTTTTGACCTTCAAGAACCCGTTTTTGGAGAAAAGTTCTTATGAAATAAGGTATGTTATGTTATCTTTCTGTGGCTTGGAAAAAGAATTTAAAATGAATTTGTTATGAGTTTTACAAAATTGTTGTGCACCCAGTTTTATGAAATCGTGACTGAGAACATGTAATTATTGTATGGTCTGTGTACGGGTATCAAACGTGCTCGAATGTGAAAGTGTTCAACATAAAAGTTGTAGATTGTTGTGTTAGCTTTCCAGTGGTTTTTGAATCATGTTATTTGGATGCCTATAGCTTATAACATATTCAATTTACTGAGACTCTGTAAGCTGATTTTTTTCTGTTTCTGACTGCGACCTTGATTTACATGTTTCCTGAACAATATGTGATCAAATAACCTTATTTGCTATAGTGGTCTTCATGAACGTTATATCATTGTTCCTTAGCTTTTTGTTGGTACTTGAATCATATTTTTATCATGATCATAACTCGAGATATGCATGAATTACTGAGTTCCTGTATAAGATGTTTTCCGCTTTATGGCAGAAATCATGATCTGAATGTTTATCGGTTTATCACCTGTTAAATGAATTTATTTGCAACTATGATTTTCATGAAAGTTGTATTCCGAATTGTTAGCTTTCAGAATATTAAAGAACCAGTTGAAAATATGTACTGATCAGTGAGTTGTACTCGTTTTAGTAAAACAACGCAAGAGTTAGAATCAGTTTTCAGGCATCATCTTAGTTTCGGAAGTTAGCTTCTATTTCACTACCTGAATGATCTTATATGCTTTTGTGAGCTAAACTAAAGTTGTAGGTGCATGACTTAGAATTGATATGCCAATGGAATCATGCTTATATGACTTATGTGCTCAAAGTTGTGTCTATTTTAAATTCGCTGTGCATGCTGGACTTTTATAAAATTGTGTTTCGTTTTAAAAAAATAGACATTATCTCCTAGATGCGTGTATATGTGGCCTACTTGAATCAAGTTGAGTTAATTGAAATTAGTTTGGACCCTAGATGCTTTAGGTTAAGAATATTAAGCAAACTAAGCCATCAATCGACCTAAGACTTTAAACAATAGTTTGTTTTTTCAAAGGATGTTAGCAAGGCGAAGCCAAGCAAGCAAAGTTTTTCCAAAGATTAAGTATAAGAAGGCAAAACATTTAGTTGATGTTTGTTTCCTTAGTTACAGAGCGTTATAAGAACTTGATTGATTGATTATATAAATAGATTATATATAGAAAATAATCTAACTTGAACACTCCACATCTTTTCCAATAAACCAAGTATTTGAACACCCACCTATTTTTCAATAAACAAACATAAAATCAATCAAATACGTTCACAAAAAATATATTGTATGCTACATGATAAAAAAATAACAATTTTCCATTAAACATGCTCTTTCTTACAAACGAAAACTATGANNTACAAAAAAAAAAAAAAAACAACTAAAACAAGAAAACAGGTGCTACATCTAATTTTTCATCCGATCAAACTGCTCTCTTATCCAACCAAACCCAAATATTCTCGTGCACGTGGTCGAATACATCTTTGAAGATTTATATTCCAAATCCGATTACGACCAGTATTACTGGCTATCCCACATTCTACCATATTGTATACTTCAATATTTGTCAATAAATTGATAACCAGAATACATGAAAGCGTGGCTGAATATATGGTAGTTACGGAGAAGGGATATTTTCTTATTTTTTCCGAAATCATGATTAAGCCTACCACGAGAACCACGATAGCATCAACAAATGGTTTCAAATACCATCTTACTTTTATGGTATTTTCTTTAACCAATTTTTTCTTTCTTTCTCCCAACAAACTAATATTGTAATATAATGCCAAAATCCTATAAAAGCAACAAAAAGTACATACATACACATCACAACGGCAACTTTCGCACCATTCGGTATTTTTTCAAAGGGCTTAAACAACACTTCTCTGAGCTGGTTTTTGTGGAGGGCTAACAAAAATGTGATGCTTTTGGCTGAAGAGACAAAAAATATCGCAAACCACCCGAATTTTTGTGTTTCCGTGGGTGAAGGGACTGCCTCTTGGATTTGTTGTTTGAGATTTGCCACTGGGAGTTGGATTTCATGATGTGGTTGGGCGGGGGCTGTTGAGGGAGTAGGAGGAATGACATAGAATGTATGACCAACGGGTCACCCTTGACTCTAGAGTCCCAGATACGAGTGTCGCCCGTGGTGCATTTTCAGTCTCTTTTCACCTCGGATAGGGACTTGCTTGCGCCCCTTATTGCTTCCTTCTTCCCAACCATCCCTTAGTGACAATATCCTTCTGGTCCAGAAGATGATCTACGTCTCTCATGTGAATCGGTTGCGAGTCCCGAAACTTGCGCTGAAGTTAGACATGGCTAAGGTGTATAATAGGGTTGAGTGGTCGTTTCTCATGGAGGCACTGATCTGGATGGGTTTCCCAGAGCGGTGTGTCAGTTTTGTGGAGGTGTGTGTTGAGTATTGCACGTTCTCGGTTTTGGTTAATGTCAACCCCACTGACTTCTTCTCTTCTTCTCGGATGCTCCAGTAGGAGGACCCCCTCTCTCCCTCATTTTCTTTTCTGGCGGCAGACTACCTCTCTCGCTGCCTTGACGTGGGTGAGACGTGCACTTTCAGGAATTTTACGTTCATATTACTCTTGAGAGTTCATCTTCTACACATACGCATTGCAGGTATGAAGCTTTGTACCGGCGAGGAAGCACGAGGACGAATTGACTTCCAGCCGGTCGAGGTCTTTCTTGTACCAGCCTCTTTGTCTAGTTTGAGTTTGTGCTTCAGAGCTGTAAACTGAAGGCCTCGGTATGCATGTACTTACCATTCGTTTATGTCTAAACAGTGTGTTGTTTTAGGTGACATGATGTCCGGTTCTCCCAATGGTACTTTACTGTTGGTTTATGGCGCAAACTCTTTATGTTAGGGCATCCTCATCCGTTTCCACTCATTTAATCACAATTTACACTATTTCTCTCATCCACATCATGTTCACGTTATCTTTCCACTAATCATCTCTCCATTTAAAATACACCCACATTGATTAATTCAGTTAAATGCCAACATATGAGACACATTTCTCACTCATTCAATATTATTCTAATATTCTATTCTTAAAATAAGTATATTGTTTTAGTAAAATATTTAATTTTAATTGCTGAAAATAAAAATAACATTATTAAATAAAAAAAACTTTAATTAAGATTACAAATGAAAAATAGTAAAACTCTTTTAGTTGAATGCAAAATGAGTCCAAATATGTTCAACTGCGTCTAATATAGATAACAAAAATTTTGGTGCAAGAGAATTGTAAAACAGCTGTGTATTTAAATTTATAAGTATAAAAAGAATGGGATGATAAGAAACGTAAGTTATTGATAGATATTGAGAAGTGTGATATAAATTAAAAATAAATTAATATAAAAAAACAAAATAATATAAATAAACAATTGATTTAAAAAAATAAAATAAAAAAATAAGCAGTTGAACGCGTTCAGCTGCTTGAACGCAAAGGAGGGGGTTACTATCCTTGTTGAGATATCTCTATTTTTTTGGGGAAAAAAAAATTTTTTTTTTATCAACCAATATACATGTTAATACAAGTGTAACGTCCAGGCCGGTTGAGGACCACCTTAAGCTCGCTCTCCTCGCCGGCAGAACGCCAAGACCTGCACGAAACTCTCACACCGGAGGGATTTTCTATTGAAGAGCCTCCAACGCTCAAGTCAGCCTTGAGAAGATGAAGAATATATGTGATAGTGTATAAAGAATATATGAGATTGTATCTAAAAATGATGAGCCTTATCCCTATATATAGGGGTGAGATACATGCCCTAAATACTGCCTGATTTGGATGAGTCAGCTTCCCGATCTGCCCGACCGTACGCCCTCAGGTGTGCGCACTCAAAATGTGTCAGGAATCTATCAGAAACCGTTATGGGCAAGGGCCAATTATCTCACGCCACGTGTCCCTACGCTCATGCGGCCAAGATTTCCTTAGAGACTCTAACATTCGACCAGGTCTGGGCAAATTGCTGAGCTGCCCTTAGGGTAAAGGGTGGTCAATCTCACAACCATTTGTACTCGACCGCCCGGTGCTTCGATCAGGGCTCTTAAAGCGGGTACTTACCAAGTGTTCCTAAATCCGCGTAGCTTTAACTTCTGACCTTTATCGTTCAGCGAGTATTCTGCTCGATCAGCCCGATTAACCTGATCCATTCTACTGACCCGGTTGACCGATCTAATATATATAATATCCCATATAACATGTCTATACGTAACGTAACGTGGACTAAAAACATGGCAAATAGTGATAAATAATTTTTAACATGCAGAGTGCAAGCTTATCTATGGTTAAAAGTTGCGGACTCGGCCCTTCAGAATTTTAGGAAACTAATCTCATCTTCTGATTTTTATAATTTCACATATAATTTTTTTTCTTAAATTTTCCTAATTTTACATGCTACTGTTTATTATTCTAAAGTAACTTAGATTATAATATATTTTCAAACTCAATGTTTTTTATATTTAGAATCAATTTTTATTATAATATATTATATCAATCATTTTTTTTATTGCATTCAATTCGATATTGATACTGTATATATGAAATAAAAAATAATAATATGTGTATTTATAACTAGAAATTAGCTTACATACTGATCCTAACTGAAAAATAACAAAATATATTTCTCAAGTATATTATAAGGTATGAGATAAAAAGTGACCTGTGTCAAATCAAATACCAAAAAAAAATATTTAATTTAATTTTTTAAGAATTATTCAAATTTTTTATATAAAATAAATATTTTAAACATAATTTTATAATTAACACACATAATACGGGTGGTTTACTAGTTTGGGGTTAATTGGGAGAATAATCAGATTACTACCACCAAACTCTTTAATAGTAACACTGAGATTGACAATAATTTATTTTGGATTAATAAGATGATTGAAAATATAAAACCCCAACATCTTTAGGACCGAGGACAACCAATATCTAGTAGGATTGAACCCCTTATAATTCCAGGTTAAAACAACTCAGTTTATTTTTATCTTCAACCCAATTCAACCTAAATATTTATTTTATTTTAATTTATCTAAAAACTGCAATTGTGTTTCAAAACATATCAAGTTTGGTCTCTTATTGTAGAGAATGAAAAAATATACCCAAAGTCAAATTGTGACCTAGGTCGCGCGACCCACTGCCTTTTTTTTTCTTGTCGTATAGCGGGTGACCTAATATTTGGGTCACGTCTTCAAGCATGAATCTTATTATTCATTATTAGTTTTAGATTGAGGCATCATAATAGCTTCAAATAATCTCATTATGGTATAAGTACGGTCCAATTGAATGAAACATAAATTAGAACACAAATTTGCAATAAGAAACCTTTTCCCGTATCAGACACCAGTGATTCTGAAACAAAACTTGTGTCTTTTTCTAATTGAACTACACAAGTGCATTTATTAATCATATAAACTAACTTGGATTCACCTAAAGTCATATTACATAAATAAAGCACGATTAAAGGAGGGCAGACATATCTTATCCTCTAATTATCCCCAACAACTCATCAATATTCAATACACAGTCAAGAATGTGAGGACTTACCCATGAGTAATGTGATAAAATTATAATGAGATGAGTAATAAATACTTGTCATGTATTTTAGATAATCCAACTGTAGAATGACTCTTCCTTAAAAGGTTAACACTTAGTTTTAGAGGTTGCATACAAGACAAGAAATGGTGAGAAATTCAAATTGCAAATAATATGATTCTACACATATAATCCTTCTCAAGCATTTTGATCAAGCATTTTGAACAGTAAAGTCAACATGGCACAAACATAATCCTTCATAAACCTCAATAATTGAAATACTCCAACAGATCATATGAGGATACCCATGAAAAACAGAGAACATAATCACTTTATAATGATCTAAATCATACTTCAAATAAAGCTACATTTAGAAACTAAACCATACTTCAAAACTTTCACAACACCTCTTAATCGAACAAGCTGAAACCCATGTCATCATCGCTTTCCTCCTTAGGTTCCTCCTGAAAAGATCACAGAAAATAGAAGAAATTTGAGAAAAATAAAAGGATTAGAAACTTGAATGTCCATGTTACAATCCTTTAGGTTCCCAAGATATGTGTGCACTAGTCAATGGACAAATAATCATTTTGAATGCTCAAAAAATACATGATCCAGGTCTAAATCCATAGTTATCAATGAGCGAAGTGCAGGAAAAATTTTGGCTTTGTTTCCTTCTTTCTATTGCTTCTGCTATTCTATATGGTGTATCATATATGGAACTAACATCCAGCAACAAGCACTAATTGATCAAATAACACACCGAGCAACATTACTGTAAAGACATTACTCAACAATTTCTCACTAAGTTGAAGCTCTAACATGGAATATCAATAAACCAGTGTAAGTAACAACATATGACCTTCTCCACTAAAATATAACCGGAATGGATAAAAAAGGTAAACAAAAGAATTTTACCTTCTTCTCCTCTTCAACAGGAGCAGCAGAGGCAGCGGCACCACCGGCAGGAGCAGCAACCGCGACGGCGGCGCCACCGCCACCAGCGCCGACGTTGACGATGAGATCCTCGATGTTCTTCTTCTCGCAAAGCTTAGCAAAAAGGCTCGGCCAGTACGACTCGACTGTCAGGTTCGCGGCCTTCACCAGCGTGGCGATTTTCTCTGCCTGTAGAACGGAAAAATTCGAATCCCATAACGAAATAACCCAATAAGACATGTAAATTAAATGGCGGAAAATATTAAAAAAGAAAAATTACAGTAACGGCGATGCCATCATCGTGAAGAATCAAGGCGGCGTAGGTGCAAGCGAGCTCTCCGACTGACATTTTCTATCCTCTTTCTTTTTGGGCTTTGGAAACGAGCAAGGAATGGAGAAATGGCCAAGAGCTGCGGCTTAATCAATAGAGGTGTAGGGTTTCTTTTCTGCTTGAATAATTAAGTATTATCGTGGCACGCCCTCTAAAAGTTCTGTAATATGATATTACATCCCCTATTTTTCATTTTAGACTAAATTATATCGATTTCTTTTCTCCACGCAACTAGTATGTAGTCAATCTGATAAACTAGTGCAGTTAAATTAAACGAGTCTGCCTCGACTTGCCTCGACTCGACTAGTTAAGTGTGTTTGTAAAAGAAAAAAGGGTCACTCAAATTAACTCAAAATGAGTTTTTTTTAGTTAATTAAGGTTAATTTAGAAAAAATTATATAATTAATTGCTGGTGAGATTTTGAGTTTATATTAAAAAATTATTTAAAATAAAATAATTAAAACTGACTTGATATAAAAGTATGAGAGAGATGATATGAAGTGATGGTTATTTAAAATTATGTGAGTGAATGAATAGTGAATTAAAGTTGATATGATGTGTAAAAATAATTGGTTGTTATTATTTAATGATTAGTTTTTATTATTTAATTTTATTGATAATGTTGATGATAGAGTGGTTGAGTTAAATTTGAGTTAGATTTTGAGTATGAATTAATTCGAATTGAGTATTTTCTTTTACAAACACACCCTAAGGCTCGAGCTCGGCTCGAGTTCGAGGCCTCAACGAGCTGAGCTTGAGCTCATTTAAAGCTCGATTGGTGAACGAGTTGAGCTCTGAGCTCGGCTCGAGTCAGCTCAATAAGGCTCGAAAATAGTTTGTATATAACTTTTTATAATTCGGCTCGTTAAAGCTCTAGATCAGGTCGTTAAGGCTCGAGCTCGAGGCCTTAATGAGGCGAGCTCCGAGCTCGAGCTCGAGCTACTCTCAGCTCGTTTACAGCTCTAGATACACACTAACAAATATGTTAATTGCTCCATGGATCTGTATGTTCGGCCCAAAAAATTAATATGCGATATAGCCTTACTTGGGCAGACCGGTTATAACGGCTCGACCGGGTATCCAGACGAGTTACCTAAGTCGAGTTGAGTCGAGAAAGTAGCTCATACAGGACCTCGTCTCTAGAACTCGACACTTGTGAAGGGTGAACAGATCAACGGTGGTTTCCTTCACCATGGGAAGTATCCTGAAGTCGACCTCAGACCTCCCGTAACTCGAGGTCGACTACCTATCTCATAACGACAGAGGAAGTCGACACCTGTAAGTCGACTTCTTTAACTGTATAACTAGGGGTCGACATCGTACTTTGAGAAGATGAGAATGAGTCAAGGGTGAATAGTAGAAACCCCTGAGGTATTTCATCAGCATGATGATTTCAAGTCGACCTCTTGCTACTCGAGGTCGACTCTTTATACTTCGAGGCTCGAGGTACGACGACTAATGAGGCTTTATACATTCAACATGCTTAATGGATTCCAAGTCGACCACTTGCTACTCGAGGTCGACTCTTTATACTTCGAGGCTCGAGGTGCGACGACTAGGGAGGCTTTATACATTCAACAGATTTAATGGATAAGAACGAATCTTTATAGGATAAGATGGAATCTTAAGCTGACTCATGCCTAACTAAGAGGTGATTAGGATACAGATGAAATCGGGCGATCAAGCCGGTCAACCTGAGGCATTTTGTGTATTTAGAGTAGGTATTTTCCTCTATTAAAAGGGTTGAAGTAACACCAAACCCTAACTTTTACACTCTCTATACATTTCCATATGCTGCTGCTCTCTGGGCAGAGTATTTTCATCTCTTTCTGATATTGACTTAAGCATCGGAAGCTATACGACAGAAACCCCTCCGGCGTTGAGTTCTTGCAGGTGTTCGTGGCGATTTAGAGACGGTTCAGACGAATCGGAGCTCATTTCAACTGGTTCTACCTAGATATGGGTAAATCCTCATCATTTGGCGGTCTGTGCGGAGTTCCTGATGGAAGTAAGAGCTTCGCACCTAGTTCCAATCATTTGATATGGCTGAGAAAGAATGTTTGCAGATGAACTTGAGTGAGGATTTCAGGGGACATGGGAAGATAGGAGGCCCCAGTGTTTCCTAGCCACAAACAACTGGTGTCTATGTTTGGATTTCTGTCGTTTGTTATCACCCAAATATCTGCAATCGAGTTGTTTATTGAAATTTTTGATTTGTCAATACTCACTGATACCTATATGCAGTCTAATTCTTAAGGACGTAAATGGCAATTAATATTAAAGATGTGTAGTTACAAAACATATCTATATGAATAACAAATGTTTAAGTAATTTATTTCATTGCCATTAATTTTATATTAATTATTATAACTTTATTGCATTTGCATCCTTCTTTCAGGTATTTTGAGAACTCAACCATAATCTCCTAGCCATTGTCAACTAAAAAACTTCATGAGATTATCTTTCTCCCTTGCAATGATCTGACTCTCGCTGTCTAAATTGTTGGGCCAGTTTAATGAGCAATTGTTGCAAATAGAGGTAGATTCACTAATTTCTCGGTCAGTTTTAAGTTTATCTTTAATTGCTTTTGAATATTGGAATAATAATTAATTTCGTCTTATTTTCATATTGCTTCATTTTGAATATTGTCAAAATTTTGATTTTGTACACGTTGTATTTTCCTCTTCATTGTACAGAAGACCCGTATAAATCATGGCTTCTTTAGATTTACTTTATCAGAATTGAACATCTAATTTTACTTCAAGTATGCTTTTGTCATGGATATTTTAGAAATCTGAGACTACCTATTTCTCATTTCTTTCTAACACGAGTTTTCCGAATGTTGTATGTGTTTTTTCTGTTGATAAGAAGGCAAGCATTTAGTAGATGTATGTTTTTTTTGTAACAGAACGTTATAAGAACTTGATTGATTGATTAAATACATAGATTATATACAGAAAATAATCTGACTTGAACAATCCACATCTTTTCCAATAAACCAAGCATTTGAACACTCAAATATTTTTCAATAAACAAGCATAAAATCAATCAAATACATTCACAAAAAATAAATTGTATGCAACACGATATAAATAAATAAAAAAAAAAAATTAAATCCATTAAACATGCTCTTTCTTACAAACGCCGCTGAGATTAAAAACCTATCTCCTTCTCTTTCTGTGAGGAACACCCGATCAATTCCTCTTGTGAGTGTCGCCGCTGAGACCCGCATAGTGCCGTCGCCGTCGCCTAGTTTCCCGTTGCCGGATAAAGCCCTTGCGTGGTGCTTTCCAGCGAGCAGCTGTTCGAAGGCGAGGCTTTGTGACGGTGGACCTGGTGCGGGCTGAGGAACCGGGGCCGCCGTTCGTTGACAACTGCCGAGCCGTAACTTACCGCGGGGTCCGGGTTCAAGGGCTATCTGAATCGGACTTTGTGTCCTAATTACGAACGGGTTCCGACGAGATAAAGGGAGTCTTTCTTACCCTTCTCTTTTATTTCCTGTTACAGCAATTTACTTAGTATATTTGTCTCTTTGATTATTGTTGTTATTAGGAATTACAAAGTGTAATTTGTTTGAGCTGAACAGGGGCTGAAAACGTGCCCAGAAAGAGAGCTTGGAATCATCCCGGGAGGCCCGAACACGAGCCGCATCTCTGTTGGGCTCGAAAGGGTCGGTCGAGCTCAAAACAAAGCTTGAAACCAATGAGCCCAATGAGTCGAGCGGTGGAATCGGGACGGCCACACAACATTGGTTAAAGCAAATACCATAAAAGTAAGATGGTATGAAACCATTTGTTGTAGGCTTAATCAAAAAAATAAGAAAAAATCCATTTTTCGTATCTACCATATATTCAGTCACGCTTTTATGTCTCCGGTTATCAATTTATTGAAAAAAAATTAAGTATACAATATGTTAGAATGTGGGATGGCCCTTTTAGAGCTATCCGAATTTCATTGTTTTAGAGCTATTCCACATCTTATCATGTTGTAGACTTCCATTTTTGTCAACCGGAAAACACCGTGGCTGAATATATGGTAGATACGGAGAAGGGATTTTTCCTTATTTTTTCCGAAATCATGATTAAGCCCACGATAGCATCAACAAAGGGTTTCAAATACCATCTTACTTTTATGGTTTGACGACTGAACTCCTGACTAGAAGGAAGGAGGAAGAAGCAAGCCATCCTGTTTTCGAGCTGGGAATGAGGAGTGAAAGGACGAATGGGATAAGGGCTTGGTCCTTTCTACCTGTGCATCCAAGATTTGTGACCAAAAATTTTTATCTAGAGAAGCGGCAACACTCTTTGGAGGTATTGCGCAGTCCGGTAGAGGCCGAAAAGCTCCTGGTCAGTCCAGCCAATGAGTCTCTAGCAGGATCCGAATAGCTGCGGCAACTACCCAAATAGAAATATCAGCAAGGGGGGCAGATTTTGAGCAATCAAATTAAACTAATCACCATTACCATGCCAGCTAATGCAGCCACAAACAGAAAAATATATAAGTGATTAGAAAAAATAAATCAAGTGCATGTTGTGAGTGAGTGCTGTATGATTGATTGATTTATATTTACTCTAGTCTTATCTTTGTTGAATGGAGGGAAACAGTGATCATAATCAAGCCCATAGACACATCAAACAAGCACAAAGCCATCAAAATACACAAAACATGACCCGTCTAACAAACCGGGTCTAAAATTAAATCAGTCGCACCCAATTATCATGAAACCGGAACGAGAACTCACGGTGGAGGGAGAGCTTCTGGCTGAGGGAGAACTCATCCATGGGACCGACCACCTTTTGGTTCGACACTCGGGGAACCACCGGGAAACTCCCCGTCAGAAGGCAGCCCTAATTTCGGAAAACCTATCGACATCACAAGTTTGCCAAAAAATTGAACCAATAATACAGTACGTACACAGATAAAAGCATAATGTGATGAAAAAAATTGATGTCCATCGCATCGTGAATTATAAGAACCAATAATGTGAAATACTTGCTTGGGCAACTTGAACTTGAAATTGGTGTAGTACAGCTGTTTTGCTAATTTGAATTGAAGATGATAATAAGAGTTGTAGATAAATAATCTTCCATTTAAGACCCATGAGAAAGAAAAATTACTCTTTTGCTTCTATTAATTCAACTTGAACAACTTAGATAACATGATTCTTTTTCTATATTGGCAACTACATTTATTAAATAGGTCTAATAGTTTTAATTACTGGCATGGATATGTTCTCTTTGCTGGATATTGATTTTAATTATAAAACTTCTTAATCAAAGTTACCTTGAACTTTATTGAATTAGTTTGTTATTTGTNAACCATTACGCATTGGAGGAGGGTTTCAGAACCAAGTTTCTGCATTAATAAATGTTAGGCAATGTGCCATGTTAATTCTTTTAATCTGTTGGTACAAAGATCATGATAAAGTGAAAATTTATTCGACACCTGTCAATAAATAACAACAATTTACACAGAAGTTGCGCAATATTCACCGCAAATCACGACAAAAAACTATAATCTAAACATAACTCACATCAAATTAACTATAATCCATTTGAGCTTCCAAATTTTGAACAGTCTCACAAGGAAATGCATCAACTCAATAGAAATCAGACCACCAACTTCACAACATCTTTGCTCCCCTTTAATATCACCGAACGTGCATCTTTCTTCCTGAAATCAGACCTTCAACTTCACAACATCTTTGCTCCTCTTTATTATCACCGAACGTGCATCTTTCTTCCTTAGATTTGATCTTTTGGGTTTGCTTAGCCTTCGAATGCATCAAATTAGTATCACCGTTATTGGACAAATCAAACGTGCAAAGAAAGGAAACATTTAAGAAAATATAGCATGTTACTAAATAAAAGAGGTAAAATTTATATGGGCGTTCGAAATTAATGTGATGATTATTCTATTCCATTAACTTGATAAGTGTTTTAAGATCAACAAATCAACGCAACCCAAACCAGACAACGACGAATCACTTTCATACTTTCACAGCATATGTGATATAAAATTTTAGAATGTATCAAACCTATCATTGTAAACTAATTAAGATCCTCTCATTTCTTGAATCAAAAGTAATGGGATACAAATTCTATGCCATTAACTTGATAAGTGTTGTAAGATCAACAAAACTGTAACCCAAACCAGATAACGAATCACTCTAATGACCAATTGTCGCCTGCTAATGTATTTTAATGTCACAAAACAGTCATTGGAAACTAATTAAAATTAATTCATTTCTCTCAATCATCGTGCAAACACATGATTTCTCCAATCACTCGATGAAGCACACGCACACCCACACCCACAAAAACCAGAGAAAAACAATGTAAAATATTCTCTGCAAATAATGTAGTCAAGATAACAACTGATACGCATCGTCACCCCTTCACTTTGTTCAGGTGAGCACCATTTAAATGCATGGTTAAAAAAAAATTAAAACATTCGTATGATGAAAAGCTGTTACTTTAATAAGGCAGTAGCAACTAAATGAATAAACCAAAATCTTCCACCCAACTGTAAAAGGTCTAGAACACATTTCACAAAAGAAAAAATGATCAAAAGTCAAAAACATATCATTCATTGCGTACCTTGAGATGTAGGAGCTTCATCTTGGGTTTTCTTGTAGCTCATGAAAACAAAGTCACAATCAGCATAATCATAATATATACGTCCATTTTCAAAAAATCAATATTCCATATATATATATATATTGAAAAAAAAAACTTCAATATTCCGAGTTACGATATACTCACCAATTTAACAACTTATTCTCCAGTTTGTATCTCTTGAATACAACTTTCAACTTAATCACACAAACAAAAGAAAAATACAAAAGAAAAATACAAAAAAAGGTACTTATGTAACCTCAAATCACAAATATATACGTCCATTTTCAACGAAGACCACACTGAGATAAGGAAAGAAGCACGCAAAAAAGCACAATTGAACTCACTCAATACTATATTCTAATTTCTATCTGTTTCCCTCCATTCAACAAAGATCAAACTAGAGTAATTGAAAATCAATCACTCATACAGCACTCACTCACAACATGCACTTGATTTATTTTTTCTAATCACTTATATATTTTTCAGTTTGTGGCTGCATTATACACACTTAAAAGTGCTGGCATGGTAATGGTGATTAGTTTCATTTGATTGCTCAAAATCTGCCCCCCTTGCTGATATTTCTGTTTGGGTCGTTGCCGCAGCTATTCGGATCCTGCTAGAGACTCATTGGATGGACTGACCAGGAGCTTTTCGGCCTCTACCTGACTGCGCAATACCTCCAGAGAGTGTTGCCGTTGCCGCTTCTCTAGATAAAAACAAATCTTGGATGCACAGGTAAAAAGGACCAAGCCCTTATCCCTCTCGTCCTTTCAGTCATCATCCCAGCTCGAAAACAGGATCGCTTGCTTTTTCCTCCTTCATTTTAGTAAGAGTTCAGTCGTCAATTGTATAAAGCAAATACCATAAAAGTAAGATGGTATTTGAATTGAAACCATTTCGTGGTAAGCTTAATCATGATTTCAGAAAAAATAAGAAAAAATCCCTTATCCGTATCTTCATGTCTTCCGGTTATCAATTTATTGACAAAAATTGAAGTATACAATATGGTAGAATGTAGAATGGCCATCGTGACAGTCTTTTAAAACGATGAAAGGGTCATCCCACATTCTACATATTGTATACTTCTTTTTGAGCTCGACCGACCGACCCCCTCGCAGCCCCTTTCGAGCCTGACAAAGATGCTGCTCGTGTTCGGGCCTCCCGGACAGCTCTCTTTTGTCCCGGGCTGATTCCAAGCTCTCTTTCCAGGCCCGTTTTCAGCCCCTGTTCAGCTGAAACAAATTACACTTAATAATTCCTAATAACAACAATAATCAAAGAGACAAATACACTAAGTAAATTGCTGTAACAGGAAAAATAAAAGAGAAGGGTAAGAAAGACTCCCTTTATCTCATCGGAACCCGTTCGTAATTAGGACACGAAGTCCGGCTCAGATAGCCCTTGAACCCGGAACCCTCGGTAAGTTACGGCTCGGCAGTGGTCAACGAACGGCGGCCCCGGTTCCTCAGCCCGCACCCCGGGCTGCGCCTCCTCACGAGCCACGCACCAGGTCCACCGTCGCAAAGCCTCGCCTTCGCACAGCTGCTTGCTGGAAAGCACCACGCAAGGGCTTTATCCGGCGACGGGAAACTAGGCGACGGCGACAGCACTATGCGGGTCTCAGCGGCGACACTCGCAAGAGGAATTGATAGGGTGTTCCTCAGAGAGAGAGAGAAGGAGATAGGTTTTTAATCTCACACAGAGAGAGAGGGATCGGGCGCTGTTATTCTGTTCTGGTAGGCTGAGTGAGGAGTGTCGGTATATAAGGTGCAATTGAGGGTTAGGATTAAATCCCTTAATCCAACAGTACAGCTTAAATCGGGTAAGTGAGCAAGAGGGCCAAGCCCAGACGGGATTTGGGCCAGGGCTTCCTTGGGCTTGAGATTTGGGCCAAATTTCCAACAACCAATTTTTTTCTTTTTTCTCCCAAAAAACTAATTTTGTAATACAATGCCACAATTCCAATAAAAGCGACAAAAAGTACATACAGACACATCACAATGGCAACTTTCGCACCATTCGGTATTTTTTCAAAGGGCTTAAACAACACTTTTCTGAACTGGTTTTTGTTGGGGGCTAACAAAAATGTGATGCTTATGGCTGAAGAGACAAAAATTAGCGCAAACCACCCGAATTTTTGTGTTTCCATGGGTGAAGGGATTGCCTCTTGGATTTGTTGTTCGAGATTTGCCTCCGGGAGTTGGATTTCATGATGTGTCTGGGTTTCTCTACGTTTATAGATGGGTTATTAGAAGAGTGACTTGGGTCGGGGGCTGTTGAGGGAGTAGGAGGAAAGGCAAAGAGTGTATGAGAAGACATTTTTTTATTTTGTTAGTTTTCGTATGATTGATTTTGTTTGAGTGTGAAAAATAGATAATGAAGACATGCTTTTATAGGAGGTGATTATTATTTGTGTTTTTTATTTTTATTTTTTTTATAATCAAATGACAATTACAGTAAGAGTATTTGATGGTTTATGAGTTTGAAAATAATGCTATAAACGAACCGAATTGAACCGAGCTTGGGCTGTTCGAGCTTCGTTTACGTTCGAACAGTGTTCGTCTTTGTTCATTTATTTTTCGAGCAAAAAATCGTGTTCGAGCTTGTTCGTTTAGTTGTTCGTCAAAGTTCGAGTTCGTTCGTGTTCGAATAATTTCATAAATAAAGCGTTTTAAATATGTTTCACTACAAGAAATCTGCCAAACAGTGACGAAAAACAAATCGTCACCGTATGTTGCCTTATGGTGACGTATTTAAGAAATCGTCATTATATCATTGCATACGGCGACGACTATTACATTCGTCATCTTAGAATTTATTTTTCGTCACATAATGGTATTTTTCATGACAATGCACATCAATTCGTTACCTTTACATCTAAGTTCGTCATATGTATATAACATGTGACGAAATTAAATGTGACAAACAAAATGTCGTCACTGTTATTGTTATTTAAAATGACACTTACGACTAATTCGTCATTGTATAATTATTTATTGTGACGATACATTATAATACATCTAAATTCGTCACATGAATACATATTATGACAAAATTCAGTGCGACGAAATAAATATCGTCGTTTTTTTATTTATTTAAAATGACGCTTACAAAAATTTTGTCATTATATAAATTTGTTTTGTGACGATACGTTATAGTTCATCTAAATTCGTCACATTAATACATATTATGACGAAATTCACTTTGACGAATCAAATTCGTTGTGTTTTTAGTGTATTTAAAATGACAATTACGCATAACTCGTCGTTATATAACTTTCTTTTGTGACGATACGTTATAATACATCTAAATTCGTCAAATCTATACATATTATGACAAAAGTCACTATGACAAAAACAAATCGTTGTATTTTTAGTATATTTAATATGACACTTACAAAATATTCGTTATTATATAGTTTGTTTTGTGACTATAAATTATAATAGGC
The DNA here is from genome assembly GCA_008636005.1 of Striga asiatica. NCBI lineage: Eukaryota > Viridiplantae > Streptophyta > Magnoliopsida > Lamiales > Orobanchaceae > Striga > Striga asiatica. The sequence goes on along the minus strand of BKCP01004572.1, from coordinate 162,207 downwards.
TTAATTATCACATTTTTGGAATTTGCAATTATGTGCACTACTTTTAAAGTTAGAAAATATAAACACAACTTTGACTATTATTGACAATTCGATGCACAGGGCCCAATTTTGGGCTTTGTCTACTAACATGGCCGCTGACAGGTCAGTTTTTCTGCTGACATGGCTGTTGATATGACGATTTGTGTTGACATGGAGATGGCTGTTGATATGACGATTTGTGTTGACATGGAGATAAAAAAATTAAGCGTTACTAAGGTTCGAACTTGTGACCCCCAAGGTTGCATATTAGCATTGTAACCACCACACCAGTCCAAGTTGTATGTTAAATATAATAGCGTTTAACATATATAGTCATTACATATGAATAAATAAAATTTAATTTTGAAGATAATGTAGATTATATTAAATTATATTAATAAGATACAAACTTATAATAATTAAAGTATCGTAGAATAAATTATATATATTAAATGAAAAAATAAATTAAAATAAATTAAGATAAAATTTATTAAAATGGAGTGCATTAAAATTAAATTAAATCTAAGTATATTTATATATTTATTGTTTATTAAAATAACTAGTTATATAAATTTGGAAATGAAAGATAATAATGATAAAATTAAATTAAAAAATAAACTAGATTAAAGTACACTAGTTAAAATAAAATATAAATAACATAATATAATATAATACGGAAGTTGCTTAAGCGACAATTTGATAAATCAGTGCGTGTTGTTCGTAGTGATAATGGAAGCGAGTTCATGTGTTTGACCTTTTATTTTTGTTGTCAAGGGATTTTGCATGAGACTTCTTGCGTAGGCACCCCTCAGCAAAATGGGCGTGTGGAATTATATTTATACTTTATTATCTTATATTATATTAATTTTATTTTATTTTAACTGGTGTTCTTTAATCTAGTTTATTTGTTAATTTTATTTTATCATCATTAACTCCCATTTCCAAAATTCTATAACTAGTTTTATTTCAATAAATAAGAAATATATAAATATATTTAATCTATTTTAATTTTAATGCACTCTACTGTAATAAATTTTATCTGACTTTATTTTAATTTATTTTTTCATTATATTTATAATTTGTTTTATTATATTTTAATTACTTAAGTTATATTGTGACTTTTTTAATAAATGTAATTAAAATTGATGTGTTTGGGACACTTTTTAAAAAGCGTTACAAGGGTAAAATTATAACAACGCCTTTTAAAAAGTGTAATCAAATTATGTCACTTTTTAAAGGGTGTCACTGTGTTAATCAATATTGAGACATTTATTTAAAAGTGTTGTTATATTATGACGTTTTATATAAAAGTTCGTCATGTTTAGTTATATGGCGACACGTGTTGAAAGCTGTATTAAAATAGTATCGCCTTTTTAGAAAATGTCACAATTTTTACTATTATAACAACATTTTCCTCAAAGTGTAATTACATTTATGACACATATACAATTGTGTCGTCATATTTAAGCATATAACAACAATTAAGAAAAGCGTAACTATTTAGTTAGTGACATTATTATTAAACAAGCGTCGCATTATTTTACAGCATGGTGACGTCATTTTAAAAATATTATTGAATTCACACTTATACAAAAGCGTTGTTCTTTTTATATGACAACACTTATCTAAAATATTTAGTTTTATGTTATCACTTTTAAAATTGTGTCGCCTTATTTACCGACATATATTTAGTAGCTCTTTTAAAAAATATAATTAAAACTAAATATTTGTGACCTTATTTAAAAAGCATTAACAAAATAACAATATAATGAAATATTTTAAAATTATAATTATATAATGAACTTTTAAAAAATATCGTAATAATAATTGTTATGACGTTGTTTTTAAAATTATGACTCATATAAAAGTGTTGACTTCTTTTAATCCTATGATTATAAAATTTTTAAAAGTACTTTTGATATTGACATTATCTTTCTAAAGCAAATTGCACATAATTTATTTAAAGTAGCTAAAGTTTATTAACGAACCGAACATTCCCCGAACAAAATCTTGTTCGAAATCGTTTGTGTTCAATAAGAGCTCATTCTTTTGTTAATCAAGTCAAGATAGAACAAAAACAAGGTTTGTTTAATAGTCTAATGAACATGAGTCCGCAAACGTTCAATAATATTCACGAACATTGATTTAAAATAATTTTATTTTATTTTTATATGTATATATATGATATTTTTAATAAAAAATCTAAAATATAAAGTTACTTTTTATTTAATTTAATTTATTTTTTATTTGCAAGCTCGACTGAGCTCGAACGAAAATATCATGTTAATTAAATAATTTTAAAATATTTCTTTACCTAGCTTGGCCCGAAGCATTTGGAGCAGGTCCACCTGTTTTAAGAACGGACCAAGCCATGTCCGACTTATTAGCTGAGCGGGCTAGGTCCAGGTCTTAAATCCTGCCCTCGACCTGCCACCCTGCATTGTCTCCCATTTCACTCAAATGATAGCAATTTAGTCTTTTTTCAAATATGTTGTACGTTTGATGTCTATGACTGTTCTGAGATAGAATTTCTATTTCTATTTAAATAAAAAAACCGGTCCGGACCGACTAGTTAGACCAAAAATCGGTCAGTTGACCGTTATGGGTAGTTGGAATGAATCGATTGTCAGCGGCCCGATAAGAAATGGCCAACGACTGATTGAACCTGTCAAAATTAGTCAAACCGACCAATCGGACCGGTTTGAACCGGTCCAATTTTGTTTTTAAATAAATTTTAATATATTTAATAATATTTTTAATATAAGTAAAAAATAGATACTTAAATATAATGAATATATTAAATTTATTACTAATTATTTAGATTAAGTATTTGAATGGTGCCATTAAGAACCCAAAATTTAACCAAAAAGTCACTCCCAAAACCTACCCCCGTTCACAAACCCAAAAATAGTCAATTCATCTGCCGCCGCGTTCATATTCCTCAATCCATCTTAAAACAACAAACACAAACAAATCAGCTCGCTAATCGCCAATAATCTCGACTCGTTTGTTATCCAAAGCCTGCAAATTTGTGTGAATTCGCGATTGAGGAACAAATTTCACGAGGTAATCCGATTGAATCATCCGCCTTGATGACATCCGCCACTTGTTGCTCGAAATCGGCGGCGAGGACGAGGACAGAGACGGCGATCGTGCGTCATATAGAGGTCGAGACGGGGCGGAGGGTGAGGTTGGGGGTGGTGCGGGTGGACGGGCAGGTCTGCATGTTTGCGGAGCAGATGTTGTGGCCGAGGGACAGCCACTTCTCTATGGAGGTCCAGTCGCAGGTCCCGCCGGTGCAGAGGCTTGCCAGACTTCATCACGCCCGTGGTGATCGGGCACCACAGGTATGTGGCTTTCATTTTCTTCACATATCAATCGGCCCTTTTTAGGTTTTTTAGGTGTTAGGATCTAAAATCTAGCTTAATAAGGGTAATATGGTTTAGATGATGGTGAAGATGAGGAGCTTCAGTCTGAGGTAAACTTGAAATGGCTCATTGTGACAAAGTTTGTTCAAAGATCTTAAAAGTGTTTGCAACTTACTGGTCATCTTTCGTGCTGAATATTGAAAAGGGATTCGTTATCATCTTACGTACTTTAAAAATTAGAGGTGACTGTTGGCTCATATACTATAATCAGATTTTAGCTAAATGGCTGAAACTAATTGGTGTATATCTAGCAATGGGAGAACGCTCCGCCGTTGGCCTCGCGACTATCACTATCACTCACCTTCTTGACGTCTTTCTAACACGATTCGGAGGTATATTTTTATTTTTTTTTTAACTTAATTTATAAAGAAACCTAAATCATTTCATAGCCTTATATGAAATATTGTTTTGGTTAATTTTTTCCATTTTCATTGATTAGTTAGTGACGGGAGATTGCCATCTCTGTCCACATTAAGAAGACTCTGCACGTTCTATTCATCATTGCTGCGTTGAGGTTTTTGGTTTGAGATTATATGATTTTCATTATTTTTCTCTTAATTGGATAATATTGTTATTTCGAGTTTAATTCATAACTTCGTATTGTCAGCTAGCTAGACATATTTAGAGTTGTGTCCTTTAATCGCTCTTTTTAGTGTTTAATCGATGATACATAAATGATATTATACAAGGTGGAAAAAATAGTATATTGTTACGCATAATCTTATGGAGTTTATGTGGAAAAGATTAATGTTTTTATGTCAGCCTTTATGGTCAGTTGACCGATGCATCGCAAATAATCTCTTGGCTTATCATATAGGGTTTTCATAATATTCTAGAATAATTATGTTCCATTGTCGTTTGATTTTACGAACCTGAAGAATGAGAAGTACATAAATCCTTGTTCTCATTTTTTAGCTGTCTAATTGGGGCAATGTTGCATGTAGAAGAGACTGAGGATGGTATCTTGGAAATTTCTTTACATTTTAAGGCACATTTTTTTCTTATTATGGAAATACTCTTGCATTTGCTTTGGGTAAATCTGTTTTTCGTGCAGTTGCAAGTTGCATTGGCTTTTGCATAATTACCGCCATCGTATTTTGTTATTTATTGATCACTTTATTTGTGTTATTGTTGTCTATTAGTACCAGACATTGCTCATGATTTCATTCATGCTCGGATAGAAGGGGAGGTCCAAACTACCCGATGGATCTTTCTCGGATAAACCATCTTGCAAGATATTCTTAGCCAGTCCAAATTACTCATGCTTCTGCTAGATATTTTTGCAAACTTATCCAAACCCACTACTATCAAATCTGGCTTATTCCATTTTCAAGTTAGTCAAGCTCTCTTTCATCTTTTCCCATATCTTTCTTCTTCCTTAGTTTCTTATAAATTTAATCAATTATTATGTTTTTTCTCTTATGATATTATATTATCATTCCTAGACATAGGGTACTTTGTGTGATATATATAATAGATAAAAGATCTGTTTATTCTGAAGTTACATACCAAATAAGATATCTTGAATTAATTCATGGTTTTGGTGTTATTTGTTTATTTTAGTAAACATACATTATTATGCTAATTAAAATGCATCAGACCACAATGTACAATCTGTCTACATGTTTTTAGTTAACATAAGCAAAATTTCAGGAATGATGTAAATTGGTCTCAGTTTTTGGAAAAATAGCAATTTATTAATTTTTATTCTTTTCTAATGTTATAAACCATAAGACTTCCATCCAAGATGGGAAAATTAAATAATTCTCACATTGATAATTTAAGTTTTTAGTTGCAATATTATCAGGAGACTCACATGCCTTATATAATTTTTTTGTTTACTTTTTTGTTCTCTCTTACATGAAACTCGCAATTCAGCAAAACATCGTACATTGACCAAAATTATTTGCATCTAATTCTTAGTGATGGGTTAAATGATTTAATCAAACATCTTACTCATAGCAAATGAGAAGATTGTTCAAGGTTAAAATGTAATGGATGTCCTACAGTGCAAAATTCTAAAATGTTGTATAACTGTTGTAAATCATCGTTTTGTTGTTATGTTAGAGAACATTGTAGTTTCAAGTTTTCAGGACTTTCACCCTTTTGTACAACTTGATCTATTTGAAGATTCGCTTCAATCTTCCCAGAAGGAACTTCTAAAAGCACAAGAAAAACAACATGAATCAAATTCTCAAGTGATTGAACTTAAGGAGCAAGTTAGTGATTTGAAAGACCGACTAAGTCAACAAGGTGCAAGTATCGATAAACTTATGGCTTTCATGGCTGCCACTGGGAAACAAAATATGAGATTGTTCGGCTTTCCTTTTATTTTTTTTTTTTTTGGAAACATTTTGCTACTGTTAGTTTGTTTATTTATGTTTTTAATTAGCAAAATTACTATTATTGTCGTTTTTTTTACTTATCATCTAGAACATATTACCATAATCATATATTAATTATTATATAGGATTTGTACTGTATTTTCTTTTTCATGACATATTTGTTTAGAGTGACGATAGATTTTGTAATTGTACTATATATTTCGTGAAAAATACATTTATCACTAAATATCTGCAATTAATGACATTTATAATATTTATAATAGTGACAAATTTCAAATTTTCATTAAAATAATATTTTTTTTGACAACAAGTAATTGTGATGTATTTGTTTGAATTTGTCACTATATAAAATATTACAATGACAATAAATTTTGTCACTAAATATTTAACTTTTCATGACTACTTATGTTGTCATTATATCTCAAGTTTTTTATGACAATATTTTTTTTTTCGTAATCACAGAGCTAATAATTTCATGACAAACGAATTCGTCGCTTTTGTATGTTTTTGGAGACAATGAATATTTCGTCACTATTTCTATTTTTATTGTGACACTTTTATTATCGTCATATTTAAATCTTTTTATGACGACCAGACGAATTCTATGAAATATGACGATTATTTTAACGAAAACGCCACAAATATATTCGTCATTGCAATTTTATAAATTCGATAAAAAAAAAAAAAATCGTCACTAAAGAATAATATTTAGATGATGAATGTAAGTTTTTGTCATTTAAAACTTGTCTTTTTATGACAAAATAATCGTTTACATGACAAATTTTTCATATTAAATGTGACGAAATTATTGTCACGAAAAGTGACAAAATAACATGACGAAACTTCAAAACGTCATTAAAAGTGAAACATTTGGTGACAAATTCGAAATTTGTCACCTATACCTAATATGACGCGGCTACGGTGACCATTGTTGTGACGATAAAATTTCGTCATCTTTGTATTTTTGTGACGAAAAACAAGGTTTACATGACGAATTTTTTCGTCATGTTTTGCGAAATTTCTTGTAGTGTTTGATTAACTCGAAATTTGTTCGTTCGAACTTGAAAATAAAAGAATAACATAAAAATATTTTTATATTTTATATTTTTTATTAAAAATATTATATAAATATATAAAAAATAAATAAAGTTATTTAAAATTTTAGATTTTTTTATTAAAAATATTATCTAAATATATAAAAATAAAATAAAATTATATTAAATTAATATTCGCGAACATAATCGAACGTTAACGAACGAGCTCGTGTTCGTTCGATTATAAAACGAGCCTAACTTTCTGTTCGAACTCGGCTCGATTAACAATTGAACGAGCTTTTGTCGAATACGAACGAGCTCGAACGGGCTTTTGTTTGCGAACGTTCGGTTCGTTTACAGCTCTATTTGAAAAACTAAATTACATAGAAATGGGAATTACTTGATTCTCTCTAACATCTGAATTAATTTTCTCTCAAATTTCAATTTATATTTAACATTTCTTATTCTCTTATTCTCTCAATTATTTGTACTCATTCAATAAGTTATTATTTTTTCAACAAGGTATTTAACTAATAATCAAATTTATTTAGAAAAATAAAATTTATAAATATAATGTACTGGAGTTTGATTAAAGTTTTTTTTTTCTGTTTTTTTTCTAAATTTCTTGTCTCATATTGCTATATTTTCAAATTCATGGTGAGTAGAAATAAAAGTATACTACAAATAATCTATCCAATGGATTATAGTACATGCAAAAAATATAACTCACGTATAATTCAAAATATATCTATACTTATATTAAAAGGTATACCATTTACCAGATTTAGTATAAATAAAAGGCAACAACATTTATTGCATTACTATTTCCGTATTATACAATCTATACTTATATAAAATGAGATTCTATTTACTACATTTACTATCCAGAAAAGTCAACTGCATTAAATGCCATTACTATTTTGGTATTATAATATTTTATTTATTTAATTGATTTATTTATTTGTTTTATTTTAAAAAGGTAAGTATAATAAAAAAATTTAATAATAAAAAAATCAAATACCAAATAAAATTGTACACTTTGACTTATTTGATTATATTTGGTATTTGATTATACCAAATATATTCATATTTAGTATATACACTAAATACTTACTAAAGTATTTATTTGTTTTATTTGTCAAAGTTAAGTATAAATTTGTTTATATTATCAAATCATAAAAAAATATTAAATCTATTTTGTAAAAAAATAAAATCATATAATTTTATAACAATTCTACTACAGTATTTAACAATATTTCTTTTTTATTATATAATAAAATAATAATTAAATATTATATGGTGAACAACAGTAAGTAAAACTGTTATTTTCTCTTATATCAAAGGATAAATTTATATGCTAAAATTTTTATATTTTTATTAGTATAAATGTTTTAGTGAGATAATATATTAATTATTTTACAAGCTAGCCCTAACATGCTCATATTTAATGTTTTAAAAGATGTAGAAAAAAAAAAACTTATATTAACTCTATTGTTTTTTAGACTTAAACGTTGATTAAAAGAGGTAAAAATTCCTAATTTTTTAGACTTAAACGTTGATTAACACCATAGATTGAGAGTTTATATTTTGTAAAATTCCTATTATAATAAAAAAAATTAATTTTTGCTATATTTTAGAATATCTTTAAATTCATTATAAAAAAAAAGAAAAAAACTACAATGAAAAAAACAATCTATATATCGATTTGTTGTACTCCTCTAATCGCATTCACAATTTGCCTACAAGGAAAGGAAACTCATTGATTAAAATATTATTTTGTCAGTAGTCTTAATGTACAAAAGACTTTAAGACTCCACTTGAATATTATAAAACTTTTATTGAACATTGTACAATTCTTGCGTATTTAAACTTTTATTAAATATTGCATCTTATAATATAATATTCTCCAAATAAATATATCTCGTGCTTCGCACGGGTCACGTACTATATATATCCCGTACATTTTTCTTTATTCATGTATATAATTATAAGCCGGGATAAATACCTTAAAATTGTGCACCTCGTGCATCGCACGGGCTCTATACTAGTAAAGCATTAACTAAATATAAAACTTGTCGAAACAATTTGTCAATACAATCAATTTTTTGTGGTGTTAGAAAAAATATTATAAACGGACAAATTACACCAATTATACACCATATCGACATATACAATTAGAATATTTAAATTAACAAAATAGAAACTCAAACTATTATGTTTTTTTTTTTTTTTAAATTAATTAAAACTATGAATTAATAGTTTTTGCGAGAAACATGTCTAATGAATATCACCGTTTTACACTATCTCTAGTATATATGTATATCTATTCATATTTATGCCAAGTTTGTTCACAAATTTTCTAGTGGATCAATATACGAAATAAAATGAAACAAATACTTATGCGCAGGGCTAAAGAACAATTGAAATGATTGTTAAGAGATAGATTAATTATTGTTATTATTATTATTATCCCTCTTTATATAATTTCAAAACGTGCTGAGCCTACATAGCTCGCACGCTTCGAAATCTTAATTGACAACATTTTATGCTTCGGTTTTTGGCTCGAATAAAATAATATAATTACATTCTTAAAGAAATAGGCTCGGACATACTATAATTATATTCTGTAACTACAATACTATTTATGATACATATCTTCTACTAACATCATATATATATATATATATTCTGCTAATATCTTACATATATTTTCTAATATCTTTATACGGTCATGCTCCTCTATCCACTGTGGGTAAGAGATATGTATCATAAATAGAACTAATTAATCAAGGATTACTTAACTTCTTGATGTAACGAAACATAATTGTTGGGCACAGTAAGATTTGCACACCGTGGGTAGGGGCGCATTCCCTTATCTTTCTATACTCACGCCTATAATAGTTGTGTTTTCTTCTCACAATCTCTTAATCTATCAATGTTTGAAGATAGAATTCAAATTTCTGAATGGTACGATGGTTTTTTTTTCATATATTTTTTCATATATTTTTTCATATATTTTTTTTCATAANATATATATATATATATATATATATATATATATATATATTTATTTCTTCTTCTTAATCATTTAATGACCTATCATAGTTGATCATTTTTTTAAGTTTGTCATGTATTTACAAAATAAATACTGATCATACTTAAATGTCGGCTTTAAATAAGCGGTGTTGGGGAATTTTGGGTCGATTGCATTGTTACCTTGCTAATCATTAATCAACAACAACCGATTGAGAGTAACTCGGATGTTGATAATGGCTTTGTTTTCTTTATATTTATATGCAATTAAGGAAGGTGCTTGATGAAGTGTGCGGTTGGTGGATTCTTGATGTCATACCCAATGTTTTAAATACCGTGTCATATATATCATACCTTACCGTCCGGTAATACCGGATACCAACTATTGGTACGGTACAATTACATATAACATATCGGATTACGGTTATGCCGGTTTGTACCGGTATCATACCGGAACAGACCGCAAAATACAGGTCCAAAATACCGGCCAATAAAAAATAAAAAAAAAATTATTAATTTAAAAATATAAAATTTAAATAGTTAAAATATTTTATTTTTACCTCACTGAGAAGTTGAAATTAATGATTATGATCATTTATTGTTTTACTTTTTTACATTTGGTATTATATATTTTTATGTATATTTATATATGTATAATTATATTTGCTAATCCGGTAATACCGCGTACTGGTGGCTAGACCGGTATGACCACCGGTACGGTATTTAAAACACTGGTCATGCCTATGCTTATATTTTCTATTGGGAACACACAATTTTGAGACTTAAATTAGACGTTATCTTATATTTCTAGAAAACTTACATAAAGTTGCTTAGCATTATTCTTGTAAAAACTATATTAGGTCATTGAATGTGGGAATATCATTAATTCAAATAAAGTTTTGATGATCTAACGGTTACGAATCCCGACGGAATGGTTCCGTAACGGGACCGTAGCATTTCCTTCAAATAAGATGTTATCAATAGTTAAAAGAGACTTAAAATTCTGTGTTGCAATAGAAATTAGATGCATTGAAATATACTTGAAAAAAAAAAAAATTGGAAAAAAATAAGCGTTATTTTATTTATAAATTATTTTTATATTTGTGTTTCTAATTTCAACCGTTGTGTGATAAGGTGGGAAGAGGAAAAGTTTTNAGGAATGAGATTGATCAGAAAAATAGTTGAAAGTGATTTCTTTGTGCAGATAAAAATAAAGCGCAGAGAGTATTAATTCTTTTAAAAGTCATTGTCAAATAATTATTGTTTTATATTGAGCAATCTTGACCGCCATAAATGAAAACTTTATTCTATAAGAAGAAATCTGGAAAACAACTTTCACTGTTTCATTAATGCAAAGACATAGAATTAAAATACATGCGGCTGCTATATCTTCTATCTACCTCATATATAAGCTAAACTCTACCAACTAGGGCTACTCTACGTGGTACAAGATCAACGGCTAGGATGAGAATAGATGGAATCTTAGGTAGTACAAGGACAGCTCATGCATGGCAGCATGCATGCATATGAATTGACTGTTAGAAGTAGCCTTGAGAACAGCCACATCACTCATGACTTGGAACAAAAGCATGCACACGTGGAAAATGAAGATCACGAGCCATGCACTACACTCAACCCTAGGAGCAGCAAGAATAATTCTCATCCACACACGTGTCCCTTACCTCCTAGGAGAATGTTACTCAGCCGTCATATAAATAGTAATGCTTAGTGTAAAGTGAAGAATATAGAAAAACACTCCATACTAAAATGAAGAAAGAACACTGTATGCATTGATGGTGATGAACGAGTTTTTCAAAAATTTTCCCTTTTGTGCTAATGTCTCTATTTGCTTTAGCTGTCTTGTTTTCTTTTATGGTATCAGAGCTTAGGCTCTGATTACCTTTTCCCTTATCATCCCCAATGGCTACACATCTGCAGGTGGCTGCACCTCAACAGCCAGATCCCATCATACACCTGCAAAATCAATTAATTTCGACCAAGTTAAATGAAAGTAATTTTTTGATCTGGGAGCAACAGATCTTGACTACTCTTCGAGGATATGATCTGTTTGGCTTTTTAAACGGAGAAACTCCACAGCCTGACAAACTTGCTCGAGATCCAGTTTCAAATGAGCTCATGGTCAACAAAGCCTACATCCAATGGATGAAGCAAGACCAACTCATAGCTTCATGGCTCTTGTCTTCCCTGTCAGAGAGCCTTCTCGTCACTACTGTAGGCCTCAACACAGCAAAGGAGATCTGGGATTGTTTGAGGAAGAGTTTTGCCAGTCACAGTTTGGCAAGACAGATGCAACTCAAACTTGAGTTACAAACCTTGAAGAAAGGTACACAGAAAATGAGAGATTATTTCAATAAGCTAAAAGGAATATGTGATATGTTGGCAGCAGCTGGGCACAAGATTGAAGAAAATGACCAGATCCTACACCTTCTCTCTGGATTAGGGCAAGAATACAACCCTGTGGTTGTGAACCTCACCTCAAGTTCTGAAAAATGCACCATGATGGAAGCCTATGCTGTTCTCCTTAGCTTTGAAAGTAGAATGGAAAGTTTTGAATCATCTAATCAGTCTGAGGGAGCTCAACTTGCAGCTAACCTAGTCACTTATCCTCAAGGTCGAGGTAGAGGATTCAACAACCATAGAGGAAGATCTGGAGACAATCAATTCCCTAGAGGTAGAGGCTATGGTAGAGGAGGCTCTTATAGAGGAAGAGGTGGAAGGAACTCAAGCAGACCCAGGTGCCAAATATGTAACTACAACAACCACACTGCCAAAGAGTGTTACTTCAGGTTTGACTCAACATTTGTCTCAAGAACTCCCAACCAAGGCACCTCAAACAGTGGCTCTTACACAAATTACCCAGCAGCCAATGTTGCAAGCTTGGGCTCTCCAGGAAGTGACAATGGATCACAAGATCTCTATTGGTTCCCAGATTCAGGTGCCACCCACCATCTTACCAATGATATCAACAACTTAAGCTTGGCCACAGATTACCATGGTTCTGAGAGAGTTCAAACAGCCAGTGGTTCAGGTATGGATATTGCTCATTTAGGTCGTTCTATGTTGAAATGCCCAATAACCCCAGACTCTCATACTTTTCTTCTCAATTACCTCATGCACACCCCTCAAATAACCAAGAACCTCCTCAGTGTCTCACAATTTGCAAAAGATAACTCAGTTTTCTTTGAATTTCATCCTCATTTATGTTTTGTGAAGGACCTCAAGACCGGTGTTCCCCTTCTCCAAGGCAAACTTAAGGATGGACTCTATTGTTTCACCCTTGTCAAGGCACCAGAGAACCAACCTCCAACCTCACCTGCTTTTTCTTCTTCTTGTTTCCTAACTTCTTTGAACTCAAATGCTGTTAATCTTGATGTATGGCATAACAGACTTGGTCATGCTTCCTACTCTATTGTCAAAACTGCCTTGCAGCAATTTAAGATCCCTTTTGTTGATTATATTGCTCATCCTTTATGTGATACTTGCATGCAATCTAAGTTTCATAAGTTACCTTTTCATGCTGCTGATATTAAAAATTTGAAACCATTTGATCTAGTGCACTCTGATCTTTGGGGTCCTGCACCTGTAACATCACACAAAGGATTCAAATTTATGTTAGTTTTATTGACCATTGCACTAGATTTGTTTGGTTTTATTTACTTAAAGCAAAATCAGACACAAAGGCAGCTTTCCTCCACTTCTCTGCCTTAGTCACCAATCAGTACAAATCATCCATTAAAACCTTCCAGTGTGATGGTGGTGGTGAATTTCAGTCTCTTAAATCCACATTCCTGGACAAGGGAATCCTTTCTAAAATTTCTTGCCCCTATACCCCTGAGCAAAATGGCCTAGCAGAACGCAAGCATAGGCACATTGTTCAGGTTGGCCTCTCTCTTCTTACTCAGTCCCACTTACCCCTTCACTACTGGGATGAGGCTTTTGCTACTGGGACTTATCTTATTAACCGCACACCAAACAAAGTCATAGGCCTTAAAACCCCATTTTCTGCTCTCCACAATCTTGACCCTGATTACCAACACCTCACTCTTTTACAAACACCATCCCTCTGGTTCCATATTTATCCTTGCCTATGTTGATGATATCATCATCACTGGTAGTCACCCCACACTCATACAATCCATAATCCAGTCCTTATCCTCTTTTTTCTCTTTAAAGGATCTTGGTCCTCTCCATTTTTTCTTGGGAATTCAGGTTTCTGCAACCTCTCAGGGTTTGTTTTTGGATCAATCTCAATATATTACAGACCTTCTTGATAGAGCTGGCATGAAGGGGGCCAAGGGTATTAGCACACCTATGGTCAGTCACCCACCTCTATCAAAATCAGATGGGCAGCCAATGCAAAATGGGCAACTCTATAGGTAAATTGTTGAGGCATTACAGTATGTATCTCTTACCAGGCCTGATGTTGCCTTTAGTGTAAACAAAGTATGTCAGTTCATGCATTCTCCCCTTGATAAGCACTGGAAAGCAGTAAAGAGAATCTTAAGATACTTAGCAGGAACCAGAGATTATGGATTAAAGATAAACAAGAGCAAGAATTTTCAAGTCACAGGCTTTTGTGACTCTGATTGGGGATCTGATGTTGATGACAGGAGATCTACCAGTGGTATGTGTGTTTATCTAGGAGAAAACCTTGTCTCATGGTCCTCTAAAAAGTAGGCTTTAGTCTCAAGATCAACCACAGAAGCAGAGTACAGAAGTGCAGCTCAAATCACATGTGAGATCATGTGGATTCACTCCTTGCTGGGAGAATTGAAGGTTAAGATTCCTAAACCTAGTACTATATGGGTAGATAATCGAGGTGCTGTGTGTCTTGCTAGTAATCCAATTAATCATTCAAGGACAAAGCACTTAGAACTTGATCTTCATTTCATAAGGGAAAAGGTAGAAGGTAAGACTGTGGCCATCAAACACCTTCCTGCTGCAGAACAAATTGCAGATATTTTTACCAAGGCTCTCTCGGGGCAATTCTATGCTTGGTTGAGAAACAAGTTGATGATCACTAGTAAATCGAGCATAGAATTGAAGGGGGCTGTTAGAAGTAGCCTTGAGAACAGCCACATCACTCATGACTTGGAACAAAAGCATGCACACGTGGAAAATGAAGATCACGAGCCATGCACTACACTCAACCCTAGGAGCAGCAAGAACAATTCTCATCCACACACGTGTCTCTTACCTCCTAGGAGAATGTTACTCAGCCGTCATATAAATAGTAATGCTTAGTGTAAAGTGAAGAATATAGAAAAACACTCCATACTAAAATGAAGAAAGAACACTGTATGCATTGATGGTGATGAACGAGTTTTTCAAAAATTTTCCCTTTTGTGCTAATGTCTCTATTTGCTTTAGCTGTCTTGTTTTCTTTTATTGACAAAAAAGACCCCTTCAGGTGCTGCTATGATGTGGCATTGTTTTCTGTCTTTTTGCATTGTTTGAATGGCTTTCTTGATTAATATTTAAACTGCTTTAATTTTACACTTACTACAACATATACAGCCATAGGTCACTGCCAGACATTCTTTTGCTACTGTTATTNGTGCAGAAAGCAGCTACAAGCTGATCACAACCAGCCAACAGCTGAGTACAAGCAGCCAATAGCTAAAAACTGAGAGAACAGGACAAATGTCTGCCTAGAACCGACCCCAACGGGGTAAACTCAAGAACACTAACAAAAAACACCAACTAACAACACAAAGGCCTCATCAGGGCCATTCCCGAGTGTCGGACTCCAACAGAGTAATGAAAATGACACTCGGGCACACAGGGGCCAACGGCCCAAACCTAAAATACAAATACAACCACAAATACAGAAACAAACACAAACATGAATAAGAAAACCTATACTACTAACGAATAAGGCCCTTCCCCAGCAAAATGCGAAAACCGGCCTAAAGCACCAGCGAAAAAGACTAACATCTTACAGCTTGACCCAAAATCCGGAACGCAACTCCTGCCACTGCCTAATGCCTAGCAAGGAACAAGTCCCGAACCTCGAACCACTCCAAGAATGAAGCCGACCCGAAACTCGAGGAGAATCAACCCGCCCTCCACAGGCCAGCAACCCGGAACCCGGCCAACACCACTGGCCTAGGCTCGGGCATACCGGCATCCCGAAACCGCAACACCAGCGGAAAGGGAACCCGAGGTCAAGAAAAGAAACTCATCAGCCCCCGGCCACCACAACTCAGACGAGCCGAGCCGCTAGGGCCGCACCCAAAATCCAACCACGCACCTCCTGCAGCAATCGGACCCACTTCTTCAATTTTCACTAGGTTGGGTTTGTGAANGAGGAATGAGATTGATCAGAAAAATAGCTGAAAGAGATTTCTTGGGAAGGAGGCACTTATACAGTTGTTTTATTTATTTATTTGGGTTTTATTTAAATAAAACCCAAATAATGTTTTATTTATCATTTGGGTTTCTTCGTATTAGTGAACATTTTTTTAAATTGTCGGTATCATATTCTAAAATATAAATCCAATTTAAACACGCAAGGCAGATCGCCCTTGCTCTTTCATCTGCGTCACAGCAGATAAGGTCCTAATTAATAATGGAGACTTCCTTCCTAATTTTCCTAATTTTTTATTCAAATGCCTTTTTTCTTGTAAAGCCACATGTACTTTTATTTATTTGTTCTTCTTAATTTTTTTCTCTAACATGTTAATGAGTTACATCACACAATATAAGGTTGTAATTAATAAGGGAGAGTGTGCACAATGTGGTCAACATATCGTCCTCTTATATTAACCTCCGTCTGTATATATATGCAGTTTCAGTTTGTTTCTTGCAAGTTTTCATGTTATATAGTGGAAGAAAATCTTGGTGAGTTTAAATTACTTTATTTGCTCATATTGCTTGCACTTCTTTCATGTTATAGGCTTGATGAAAAGCATGGTCAGTTTCAATTATTATTATTATTATTATTATTATTATTATTATTATTATTATTATTATTATTATTATTATTATTCTTATT
>BKCP01004572.1:109773-143165 GCA_008636005.1 Striga asiatica | reverse complement strand
GGGCGGTGACTAGTAAAAGGGGGGCGGTGAATAGCGATTGAGTTTAATATTGATAACATCTTCTTTGAAGGAAATGCTACGGTCCCGTTACGGAACCATTCCGTCGGTATTCGTAACTGTTAGATCATCAAAACTTTATTTGAATTAATGATATTCCCACATTCAAAGACCTAATATGGTTTTTACAAGAATAATGCTAAGCAACTTTATGTAAATTTTCTTGAAATATAAGATAACGCATAAATTTAAGTCTCAAATTGTGTGTTCTCAATAGAAAATATAAGCATAGGTATGACAAGTGTTTTAAATACCGTACCGGTGGTCATACCGGTCTAGTCACCAGTACGCGGTATTACCGGTCGGACCGGTAATGTCGGTGGTATTACTGGATTAGCAAATATAATTATATATAAATATACATAAAAACATATAATACCAAATGTAAAAACGTAAAAAAAAAATAAATGATCATAATCACTAATTTCAACTTCTCAATGAGATAAAAATAAAACATTTTAACTATCAATTTAAATTTTATGTTTTTAAATTAATAAATTTTATTTTTTTTATTTTTTAATTAGCCTGTATTTTGGAACGGTATTTTGCGGTGTTTTCCTGTATGATATCGGTACAAACCAGCATAATCGTAACCAATATTTTGTATGTAATTGTACCGTACCAATAGTTGGTATCCGGTATTACCGGACGGTACGGTATGGTATGATACGGTATTTAAAACATTGGGTATGACATCAAGACTCCACCAACCGCACACTTCATCAAGCACCGTCCTTAATTGCATATAAATATAAAGAAAACAAAGCCATTATCAACATCTGAGTTACTCTCAATCGGTTGTTTTGATTAGCAAGGTAACAATGCAATCGACCCAAAGTTCCCCAACACCGCTTATTTAAAGCCAAAATTTAAGTATGATCAATATTTATTTTGTAAGTACATGATAAACTTAAAAAAATGACCAACTATGACAAGTCATTAAATGATTAAGAAGAAGAAATGAATATATATATATATATATATATATATATATATATATATATAAGTCGAGATTGAAATTCAAAAAAAATATATGAAAAAAAACCATCGTACCATTGAGAGATTTGAAATTTCAATCTTCAAACATTGATAGATTAAGAGATTGTGAGAAGAAAACAAAAACGAGCCCAAACGAGCCCGAAACGCAAAGTCGTGCAGCCCAGCTGATGGGTCTACTTCTGGATCTGAAGAGAATCGATGGATTTGAGCTCAGATCTGCTTGAACCGCTTCTGAAACGTTACTAGACCGCGAAAATACCTGCAAAGAACTCAACGCCGGAGGTGTTTCCGGCGTAGAGCCTCCGACGCTCAAGTCAGTATCAGAGAGGAGAAGGGATGCTGCGCAGCAGCTATGAGGGAGAGTGTAGAGAGTGAATGAATGAGAGTTAGGGTTTAGGGTTACCTCACCTCCTTTATATAGGAGGAAACACTTACTTGAAGTACCCAGAATGCCCAAGTCGGTGGACCTAAAAGGTCCAAAATGCCCCGGTCGATTCGTCTCCCCTTACGCTGAGTCATCACAAGATTCCTTCTTATCTTTGGGAATGTATAAAGCTTTGAGAGCCCTGAGTAATCTATAAGTGTGATGAGTCGTCATTACATCTTTGCTCTTTGAGATACACGGAGTCGACTTCGAGAGCCAGGAGGTCGACTTATGATTATATGAGGTTTCGGAGGCTACGCTTGGTTAATTCTATCGAGTGGCAGTCGTCGTTGGAGAATCATTTTGGCGAAGTCGACTATTAGGAGTCGACTTAGAATATCCAGGTGTTTGGGAGCTACTCTCTTGTTGCTTCTTCATATACAAAGGTCGACTAATGGAAGTCGACATACAGAAGTCGACTTGTGAAAGTCGACATGCGAGTAGTTCGAGGGGTTCGCCGGTCGGGTAAGGAGCCTCTGGACCGGGTTATCCTTATATGGCTATATCATCTAGCAAAAATTACTCTAAGCAGTCGACTGCTTAAGAGTAAATTTAGTGATGTGTGATTGTGTCGTCTTTCTGCAATACTTGCTCGTCTTCGCCCTCTTCGATAACTCGTCTTCGCCAGCTGATCGAGAAACATCTCAACTTCTCATGATTGCCTTTTCGGATAAGTCTGACATTCTGACACCCTTTTTGAATTTTGAATCTCAATAATTCTGAAGCGACGCGCGTCACCTCAACCGCTGGTCCTTCGAATTCCGTGCTTCATCGGGACCGTTGGTTCTCTTATTGATCCAACGGTCAGCGTTAGCTATCCTTGCCTATAAATATGCCCCCCCCGCCTTCTCAGAAGATCACTTTTCGCATTCTCGCAATTCTTGCTCTCTCAAACTTCTTCAAGTTCTCCGGCGATTTTTCGTGTTTTCGGCTTTACCGGCGTTCTCCTCTTCCGGCAACTTAGCATTTTCTCTGGACTCAACAAGGCATCAGGTGTAAGTTTCACTACCCTCTCTTATCTTTTAGATTTCTATCGGTTTCTTCCTTTTTTAGTCTTTCTGGTTTTTTCGAACCTGGAGTTCATGCGTGTTCTTCATGTTCTTCACGAATTTCCCATGGATTTCGCGTTGGATCTCTTTACGCGCATACTCTGCTAGGATTTATTGTTTTTACTAGTCGTCGGCTACCGATGTGCAGTCAATTTTCACCTGCCGCTGAGTCGGCTCTTGTCGACTTAGTGGTCTTCTCTCTTCAGTTTTCCCTTGTCGAGTCGACTAAGATTGACTTACTGGTTTATTTAAGTCGAGCTATCTGTAGCGATTGCTCCTTCTTTGCCCTTTCATCTTCTGTCGATTCTCGCGAGTCGACCTGATTCGTTCTTGTAGGCTCTAACTCGTGACTTTACTAACTTCGACCTTTTTCTTCTTTTTCTTTCCTTAGCTTCCGACTCGTCTCCTCTCTCTGGCTCCCTCGGTCAGCAGATCAACAACTATACTCATCACGCCGATGAGGGTTCTAGTTCTGACTCTATCGAGGTGACCAACTATAAGATGGTCTCGCTGCCTTCCCATCCTTCTTTCTCTCGCGCCACTGCTTCCTCCGCCGACTGGGAACAATATGACCAAGCGCTTTTGGAGGGCGACTTAGTCGACACTGTGTAGAGCCCTCCTCGAGGAAATCATCCTCGTCTCGATCTTATTCCTCGAGGTATTCCTCTTAGGTTCTTAGACATCCCTGTTTATAGAACGAGCCCTGTATCTGTACCAATAGTCGTTCCTCTTCTCGATTTTCAAAATACTGTATCTATAGCTTGTCCCCTGGCTAGGTTGGTTGTTCTAAATCCGTTTTGTTATGCCTCTGCAGCCGAAGTCGAGGGTTTCAGAAGGTTTAGTGGACTTCTGTCGGATTGGGAGTTAGTCGCCCCTGGTCTTAACGACGACTTCGCTCATCCTCCCCCCGGCTGTCATACATTTTTATAGATCAAGTCGTCTTTGGCCTTCGCTTCCCTATCCAAGACGAGCTTCTATTGATCAGCAATTTGTACAATGTGCCATCAATCAATTTTCCCCAAATGCTATTCGCATTATGATAGCCTTCATAGTCGTTTGCTCTTCGATTAGGTTAATAAGCACACTTACAGTGTTAATCAAGGACCGTAATTTAGTCAATCACGCCCGTATCGTCATCTACGAGGATCTTCCTCATCTCGATGATCCTCGTAAGCTCTTAACATATTTTCTTGTGGGGTTGACTTCAAGTTTTTTAGTTATTCATACTGTGCTTGCAAATTGTTTTTGTTCGATTGCTAATTTCCTCTTGTTGTATTCCAGTTAAGGCGCTTAAACGCTTTGAGGTGAAGAAGAGCCAGCCGACTGGCCAGCCGACCGATGGTTCTGTCCCCCCCCCCTCGACCTTCGGGTGGGTCCGGGTCGACGGTTGCTAAGAAATCTAGGGTTGAGAACCCTAGCGCCTCCCAACACAAGCCATCGGGCTCCGCTTCTCGCAAGAGGGCCCAAGACGATCGGGCCGCCATCCTTATCCCTGACGACTTGAAACGCCACAAGGTCGACAAGGGGAAAGGAAAGGCGGTCGAGAAGAAGGCCCCCTCCCCCATCACCGTCAAGAACGTGACAGTTAAGATGCCCTCTTGGCTCTGGAACCATCCAGAGCCGTACCAAGTGGCTAAGTACTTCAACTCCCTCATTCCTGAGGACGACAAGGAGCGCGTCGAAGGGAATCTGTATGAGCGCTCGAACTTCGCTGTTCAGTGTCTCTCCCGGGTAATTTTCCTATCCTTTAATCGACTTGGTTGCTGCCTCTTCCTTTAAACTTGATTCATCTTTTTCTTACCTATCTCCAATGTTTATTCGCAGTTTCTCGCCGCGGCGCTCAACTTTTTCGAGGAGACGAGTAAGGCTCCCTTTGCCTCCACTAAGTCCCTCAAGGACAAATGTGAGGCTCAGCGCCAGGAGATCGAGGCGTTGAAAGAGGATTTGGAGGCCTTGAGGGCCCTTGTCGATAAGCTGAAAGCCGACAAGGCTGTGCTCCGGCATCTGAATGACAAGCTCGAGGCCGACCTCAACAAGGCTCGCGACGAGTTCATGGTCGAGAAGGAGAGCGGCGTCGAAGAAGGGCGCAGGACGTTTTTGAAGTCCCCGATGGGCGCCATCTTCCTTGAGACCTATCGCCAGGAGGTCGTCAAGGCTTTTTGCAACTCCCCCGCTTTCCTCGACAAGCTCTGCCCCGCCACCCTTCAGTACTTCGAGCATACGTTTGCCGTATGGGAGGCGGTGGTGTCGGGGTCCGAGTTTGAAGGAAAACTCGACCGTGAGGCGGTCAAGGAGACGCTTCCTGACCCCGAGGGCTATGAGGGTGACGACTCTCTTCCTGAAGACTACCCGTGGTGGTCGGGACTCGAGGCTTGGGCCATCCGCAAGGCTGGCCTGAGCGCGCAACTTGAGGTCCCTCTCACCCCCTTGTCCGGTCCGATCGAATTAATCGGGGCAAGTGGGGCTAGTCGCGATGAGGAGGTCAAGGCGGGGGATGTCCAGCAGCAGGGCATTGAGCCGCTTGTCGACAAGGATGCTGATGCCGAAAAGACTGCCACTATTGTGGAAGGAGGAGATGACGCTGCTGAGAAGTCGGATGCCGAGTCTTAGCAGTGTTGTTTATTCTGGGGCTGTGCCGCTTTTGCTTTTTATTTGTAGTTTTTGTTTTTCTCGTCTCGGCCCATTTTCAAGATTTGTAAGGGCCGAGACGACTCGGAATGTAATGAATCTTTTTATCAATTATCATTTTCTTTCGTTGTTTGTCTTGGTGTCCCTCTGTTGATTTTTGATTTCTCAAGATTCTATGTTATTCGTATTTCAAATCGTTTTGCTTGCTATTTTCCATATACCTTCTCCCCAACCCCTCTTGCGAGCTGGTCGAAGTCGAGCAACAATATTAGCAGCTTCGTAGCTGATAAACATTAAGTTTTTTCAACTCGTCTTCTCCCCAACCCTTCTTGCGAGCTGGTCGAAGTCGAGCAACGATTGTAGCAGCTTCGTAGCTGATAAACGTAAAGTTTTCCAATTCGTCTTCTCCCCAACCCTTCTTGCGAGCTGGACGAAGTCGAGCAACAATTGTAGCAGCTTCGTAGCGGCTAAACATAAAGTTTTTCAACTCGTCTTCTCCCCAACCCTTCTTGCGAGCTGGTCGAAGTCGAGCAACGATTGTAGCAGCTTCGTAGCTGCTAAATGTAAAGTTTTTCAACTCGTCTTCTCCCCAACCCTTCTTGCGAGTTGGTCAAAGTCAAGCAACGATTGTAGCAGCTTCGTAGCTGCTAAACGTAAGGTTTTTCAACTCGTCTTCTCCCCAACCCTTCTTGCAAGCTGGTCGAAGTCGAGTTATTATTTGAGCAGCTTCGTAGCTATCTTGATGTTCGTTGTGTAGATATGTATTAAATTTGGTTGTACAAGATTTGTCGTTCTGTAAGTGTGACCACTGAATAATTGTGTATATCGATGTCATGAGTGTGAGCTGTGTAATGTGCTCGAGATTCCGCTCGAGAATTTACAACTTCGTAGTTGTGTTAGTCGACTTCGTAGTCGAAGGCTTCGTAGCCTGCTCGAGATTCTGCTCGAGAATTTACAACTTCGTAGTTGTGTTAGTCGACTTCGTAGTCGAAGGCTTCGTAGCCTACTCGAGATTCCGCTCGAGAATTTACAACTTCGTAGTCGAAGGCTTCGTAGCCTGCTCGAGATTCCGCTCGAGAATTTACAACTTCGTAGTTGTGTTAGTTGACTTCATAGTCGAAGGCTTCATAGCCTGCTCGAGATTCTGCTCGAGAATTTACAACTTCGCAGTTGTGTTAGTCGACTTCGTAGTCGAAGGCTTTGTAGCCTGCTCGAGATTCTGCTCGAGAATTTACAACTTCGTAGTTGTGTTAGTCGACTTCGTAGTCGAAGGCTTCGTAGCCTGCTCGAGATTCTGCTCGAGAATTTACAACTTCGTAGTTGTGTTTTAATTGATTTCATAATCATTGGAGAGTTAGTCGGCTCCATAGCCGTTTTGAAAAATTCGATTTTTCATGCAATCATAATAAAGTCGACGTGTAAATGTAAGAAACATAATTGGAGCATAAATTTTTAAGATTCATATCATCATTGAATTTAAAGCAGACATCGTTCAGTACAAAAAATAGTTTAAGACATTGCCTTAAGCGTAAAAGCGTTTGAGATGGATCACGTGCCAGGATCGCGGGAGTTGTCGACCTTCTCCATCTTCGATTTCGTATGCGCCCCTTTTGAGCACCTTCGTGTTGGTATAGGGTCCTTCCCAGTTAGCTTCGAGCTTCCCTACATGTTTGAGAGCGTCGGCTCGCTTGAGGACGAGATCTCCCACTTGGAATCGTCTGGTTCGAACCTTCTTGTCAAAGGCCGCGCGCATCTTCTGCTTGTATTTGACTGATCGTACCTAAGCTTCCTCTCGTCCTTCTTCTATCAGGTCGAGGGCTTCTTCGACCATTTCTTCGTTTTTCTTTTCTTCGTAAAATGTCGACCGGTGAGAGTTCAGGCTGACTTCTACTGGCAGCAGTGCGTCCATCCCATAGATCATATGAAACGGAGATTGCCCCGTCGAGGTTCTTGGAGTCGTCCTATAAGCCCATAGGACTGTCGTCAACTCATCGACCCAGGCTCCTGATGCTTTATCCAATCTTTTCTTTAGCCCTTGGAGAACAGTTCGATTGGTCACCTCGACCTGACCATTTGCTTGCGGGAGGGCGACCGAAGCAAATCGTTGCTTGATTCTCATGTCAAGGGACCAGGCTTGGATCTGTTTTCCTTGAAATTGAGTTCCATTATCCGAAATTAACACTTTCGGGACTCAAAACCGACAGCAGATGTTATTGAATAAGAACTGTATCATTTTTTCTTCGGTGATTCGAGCCAAAGGTTCTGCCTCGACCCATTTGCTAAGATAGTCGACTGCGACTACCAAAAATTTTCTTTCTCCCGTCCCCGTCGGCAACGGGCCTACCAGGTCGATTCCCCATTGAGCAAAGGGGATCGGGGAGTTTATTGTCGTCATATCTTCTGTTGAAATGTGAGTAATTTGCCCATGGCGTTGGCATTTGTCGCACTTTTGGACCAACTGCTCTGCCATTGCTCGAATTTTTGGCCAGTAGAAGCCTGCTCGCAAGGCTTTTTCCGCTAGAGCTCTGGATCCAATGTGAGCTCCGCAGCATCTGTCATGGATTTCTTTCAAGACATAGGTTCCTTCCCCCTTAGAAACACATCGTACGTGGGGCCCGACCAATGATTTCTTATACAGGACCCCGTCGACTTCGAAATACTTGCTCAGGTATCGAGCGGCCTTCTCCGCCTCTTGTTTGTCTCCCGTAGGTACTCGACCCTGCAGGAGTTCGCGATTTGGCTTCCTCCAATCGTCCTTTTCATCGACTTCCATTGTCTCATTTAGAACACTCCTTTCCAAGTGCATCGTAGTGATGTGATTTTCCATCTTTCCCTCGTTTGAGCTCGCCATTCTTGCGAGCCAGTCGGCTCGTTTGTTTTCGTCTCGTGGGACTTGTGTTAGCTCAAATTTTTCTAGGCCTTGTATCAAACTTTGGATTTCCTCAACATATTTCAGCATTCGATCCTTCTTTATTTCGCAGTTTCCCAAAACCTGTCCCACGACGAGTTGTGAATCAGAATGTGCTGCGATCTCTGTTGCTCCACCTCCGATTGCCAGTTAGATCCCCTTAATGAGTGCTTCGTATTCAGCTTCGTTGTTTGAGGCTTTGAACCCCATTCTAATGGCGAAGTCAAGCTGCTCACCTTCGGGAGATACGAGGACGATTCCGAGACCAGATCCTTTGGCCGCAGAGGACCCGTCGACATGCATCATCCATTTCCTTTCCTCCCCTTTAGTGCCCTCTTGTATGAAATCAGCTAGAGCCTGTGCTTTAATGGCTCGCCTCGGCTCGTACTGGATAGAATACTCGCTCAGTTCAACTGCCCACTTTACGAGTCGACCCGAGACTGTAGAACGACCTAATGTTTCTCCCAACTGAAAGTTTGTCCTCACCACTATCGTATGATTCAGAATATAGGGCCTCAGCTTTCTGGCCGTTATAACCAGTGTCAGGGCGGCTTTCTCGACTTCTGGGTATCTCGTCTCCGCACCTTGAAGTACTCGACTTGTGTAGTAGATCGACTGCTGTGAACTCACTTCTTCTCGAAGTAACACCGAACTTAGAGAGACTTCCCCCACCGAGATGTATAACATCAACTCGTCCCCTGGCTCAGGCTTGGTCAGCAGGGGTAACTCGCTCAGGAAATCTTTCAGTTTTTCAAAGGCCATCTGCGCCCAGGGGCGAAACCATGTGTATGGTTGGGATGGCGCCGGCCCCCCCAAAAAAAAAAAAAATTCGAACTGGGGGTGAGGGATTTTGCTGGAACTGGAAGATTTTCCTTTGAGCGCGCATGTTGGGCCCTCCCCGATTTCATGCGGTGCATACATGGCCGGAGGGGCGCCACCGATTTTGTCGCGAAAATTTTGTTCACGTCGAACTGAAGGAATCTGGCTGGACAAGAAGAACTATAACAGCAGCAGAATTTAATATTTTTTTTTATTTTTATTATATTTTGAGTTGGTTAATTTGCCGACTTGCGGTGTACCGACAGGACTAGAAAACCGAGTCGATCATTACCGAAAAATACTTTTATGAAAGTATGGGAAGCGGAGAGTGCGTTGGTGGCATCGATTTATGATTTTGAGCTCCCGACCATTTATTTTGGGTAGCCCGAAGTTGAGAGAAAAATGGCAGTGGCGGTGATTTTATTGTCATTTTCATGTCTAGACTTCGGGTAACCGTCGGCCCTCGTTAGGCGTGTTGAAAATTAGCGGGAGTGCTTCCTTCAAAGCACGAGAAGAGTAGAAATCGTTCATAAAATTTATTTCACATTTCGAAGTTTCGAGCATTTATTTTGAGAAGCTCGAAGTCGAGTGCGCATAATAGAAGAATAAAAAGCCGTTTTGCGGGGTTCCGTACGGTTGCGTGTGATCTCGGTTTAACGAGAATCGAGTTGGAGCGTGTAGGCAATTCAAGCACGATTCTATACGGACAAATTTCGCATTTTTCGAAGTTCCGAGCATTTAATTATGGGAATTTGAATTTCTGCATTAAATAGTATCAAAATGAGCAAATTGGGGTGGTGCGCCGCGGGATGGCCGGAGTGGGGGTGGTGCGCCGCGGCAAATTGGGCCCTCCCCGGTATGACTGGCTGGTTTCGCCACTGTCTGCGCCTTGTCACTCCATTTGAAAACAGTCTTCTTCTTGAGTAACTTGAAAAAAGGGAAACTTCTCTCGGCCGCTCGAGCAATGAACCTGCTCAAGCCCGCAATCCTCCCAGTCAACACTTGCACGTCTCTGATATTTCGCGGTGGGGCCATGTCGAGTATGGCCTTCACCTTATCTTTGTTTACCTCGATTCTTCGTTCTGTGATGACATAGCCTATAAATCGTCCCGCCTTTACACCAAAAGCACACTTGCTCGGATTCAACTTCATTCTAAACGCCCTAAGGGTATTGAACGTTTCCCTTAAGTCGTCCGGGTGTGAAGTCGAGGACTTGCTTTTCACTAGGATATCGTCAACGTATACTTCCATATTCCGACCGATCTGAGGTTTGAACATGTGATCCATCAATCGCTGGTACGTTGCTCCTGCATTTTTGAGGCCAAAAGGCATGACGACATAGCAATACGTCCCCTTGCTCGTCACAAAACTCACTTTACTTTGATCCTCTGGGGCCAGGGGGATTTGGTGGTATCCTTGAGATGCGTCCATCATGCTTAACAACTCGCAGGCAGCTGTGGAGTCGACTAGCTGATCGATTCTTGGTAAAGGATAGTGGTCTTTTGGCACGCCAGGTTTAAATCGCGGAAGTCGATGCACATGCGCCATTTGTTCAATGCTTTCCTCACCATCACTGTATTATATATCCACTCGGGGAATTGGATTTCCTTGATGTGTCTGGCTTTTAACAGTTTGTCCACCTCGACCTCAATTGCTTTGTCGATTTCAGCGCCATGGTGCCTGAGTCGCTTCTTTACGGGCTTTCTGAGGGGGTCGACATTGAGTTTGTGCCGCATGACATCTGGGTCGATTCCCGTCAATTCCTCGGGAGAGAAAGCAAATATGTCCCTGAATTCCTTTAACAATCTCACTAACTGCTCTCGAAACTCTTTCTCCAATTCTCTTCCGACTTTGGTGGTTTGGCCCTTTATCTCGCCGATTTGGATTCTCATCAGCTCTCCATGGGGTTCGAGCTCACTCCCTCTCGGCCTCTTTTCACTCGACATTGGTTTTTGCCCTCTTTGACATCAGCTCGCTGGTTAGTTTTGACCGCGATCTGGTAACATGTTCTTGACAACTTTTGATCCCCTCGAGCCTCTCCCACTCGATCTCCTACGGGAAACTTCAACTTCATGTTATAAGTCGACACGACTGCTTGGAAGGCATTGAGCGCCGGCCTCCCCAGGAGCACGTTGTACGCCGACTCGACATCGACCACTACAAATCTCACCATTTTTACTTTTCTCAAGTCGCCTTCCCCCAGGACGACAGCGAGCGTAGTCTCTCCTAGGGGAGCGACTTCCGACCCGTTAAATCTAAAGAGTGATGTATGTAGAGGCGTAAGTTCGATGTCGAGCTCCATTCTTCTGAGGCATTCATAGAAAATCACGTTTATGGAACTCTCGGTGTCGGCAAACCCTTTGCACCTCGTATCCCGATATCTGTGCGGTTATCATCAGGGCATCATTATGTGGCCTCTCGACTTCACCAACGTCCGCAGGTCCAAAGTTCATCACTGGCCCACTCTCGTCGACCTGCTGCACCTCGACTTTCACATACCGGCCTCGAGCATATGCCTTTCTCGCTTGGTTGGAATCCCCATCCGTCGACCCTCCAAAGATCATATTAATCACTCCTCTTTCTCGCCTCCTGCTCGACCTTTCGCGATCTTTGTATATAAACTCCTTCAAGTGGCCCGCCTTTATCAACCTCTCAATCTCGTCTTTCAAATGTCGGCAGTCGTCAGTGTTGTGCCCATAATCTTTGTGGAATCAACAATATAAGTTGTTTTTGGGCTTCATGGGTCCATCCTTTCTCGTCCGCAGCCACCGCACCACATCGTCACGGATCTCTCTCTCCATCACTTCTAGAATTCTCGCGTGAGGAGCCGACAAGGGTGTGTATTAAATCGGTCTCCATCCCCTAGATCGGCCCTCGCCCCTGTCAGCTCTTGGTGAGCCTCTTCTTTTCCCTGTCGATTGACTCTTCTTTTCCTTCTTGTCGTCTCGACTGTCCATTTGGGACAATTTCACACTTTGCAAGTAGTCGACCTCTGCTTCCTCAACATTCATATACTTGGCACATCTCCCCAAAACGTCATCGAAGCTTCTACCAGGTCGCTTGGCCAAAGAGTTCTTGCATAACCCCGGTAGTAGTCCTCTCGTCAACCCTCCTGATTTGATTTCCTCTGTTGTCGTTGGGCATTCGACACACGCCTTTGTAAACCTCGCCACGTACTCTCGCAACGACTCGCCCTTCTTCTGTTGCATGCTAATCAACGAGAGGTAAGACTTCTCTTGCACCCTCACACTTGCAAATTGGTTAAGAAAGCTCGAGCTAAAGCCATCAAAATCCCTAATCGACCCAGCTGGTAACTGGTGGAACAAGTCCCGGGCCGACCCCGTCAAAGTCGTCAAGAAAGCGCGACACTGCACTGGGTCGTTGTAGCGGTGGAGCACCGCCATGTTCTCAAAACTCCTCAAATGTCAAGACAGGTCAGTGGAGCCGTCGTACCATATATTCAACTCCCGGAAGCCCTTAGGTAAGTCGGCTCGCGGGATCTGCTGTGAGAATGGGTGTTGTTTTGCTCCTCTGTTCTTCTTCCCCCCGACTCGAGCCTGCAAGTCGCGGACCTGGGCCAATAGCTGTTCCAATGTCTCATCCCTAGCTTGCGGATTGATAGTTCGAATGGAGGATTCCTCCTCGTCCACCCTTCTGTTCTGCTGCATGTTTGACTGAGCTTGATGCTCGACACGGGGTTGTTGCTCGATCCGAGGCGGGTACTCGACATGGGGCTGCTGCTCGACCCGATGCGGGTACTCGACACGAGGCTGCTGCTCGACCTGCGCCACCTGCTTCATCTGGGCAGCCACAGCTTCAGCAATCATTTTTTGCATTTCGCTCCTCGTCATCGTTAAGGTCTGCTCCTCGACGCGGGGTTGGGTCTGCTCCGGTACCTCCTGTATCTATTTTTCCTCACGTCAAGATATCTCTGTTGGTTCCTTCTCTCCATCTGGGTTAGGGTTTGACTTGTTCCTGCCTGGGTCAACACTTGCAACTTCACCCCAGTCGGAGTGACGGGAGTTTCTCCGCCCAACGTCAGTCCTGGTTGTGGAGGTCCTCCAAATGGTGGCATCCCCATCATCTGCATCACTGGGTGTTTTGTGGTGGAAAGTGGCGGTGGCCTCTTGTCCATCCATGTTCCCATGAACTCCTCGTTCAGATTCCACTGCAAGCCTTCCTTCTCCGCCATCAGCAAACAGATCGGAGCTGGGTGTGAAGCTCTTTGTTCCTTCAAGAACTCCCCACAGACGGTGCCAATATGATGGGACTACTTCTGAATCTGAAGAGAACCGATGTATTTGAGCTCAGATCTGCTTGAACCGCTTCTGAAACGTTGCTAGATCATGAAAATACCTGCAAAGAACTCAATGCTGGAGGTGTTTCTTAGAGCCTCCGACGCTCAAGTCAGTATCAGAGAGTAGAAGGGATGCTGCGCAGCAGCTATGAGGGAGAGTGTAGAGAGTGAATGAATGAGAGTTAGGGTTTAGGGTTACCTCACCTCCTTTATATAGGAGGAAACACTTACTTGAAGTGCCCAGAATGCCCAAGTCGGTGGACCTAAAAGGTCCAAAATGCCTCGGTCGATTCGTCTCCCCATACTGCTGAGTCATCACAAGATTCCTTCTTATCTTTGGGAATATATAAAGCTTTCAGAGCCCTGAGTAATCTATAAGTGTGATGAGTCGCCATCACATCTTTGGTCTTTGAGATACATGGAGTCGACTTCGAGAGCCAGGAGGTCGACTTATGATTATATGAGGTTTCGGAGGCTACGCTTGGTTAATTCTATCGAGTGGCAGTCGTCGTTGGAGAATCGTTTTGGCGAAGTCGACTTAGAATATCCAGGTGTTCAGGAGCTACTCTCTTGTTGCTTCTTCATATACAAAGGTCGACTAATGGAAGTCGACATACAGAAGTCGACTTGTGAAAGTCGACATGCGAGTAGTTCGAGGGGTTCGCCGGTCGGGTAAGGAGCCTCTAGACCGGGTTATCCTTATATGGCTATATCACGAGCCCTCCTTAGCGGCGCTGGGAAAGGCCTAGCGACCCCTTAGCAACCCCAGAGAGTTCCAGCGTCCCAACCTTTAGTGGCGCTAACCCCTGCACAACCAAATTTTATAGATCTCAGTTTTGGTCGATTCTTCGGGGACCTTTCATTGGGACTCACTCCTAACACTAAAAAAACACCTCCAGACTCATCTTTATCAGTTTTTCCACCCAAGAACACAATCTTGGATCTTGGTTTTCATCTTCATTTCACGCTTGTTTTTGGATTAAGCTTGTGTTGATATCAAGATAGAATATCTTGATATAATGACAGAGTTAAAGAAATCGCGAAGTTTAATTTATAAACTGGATTCTGGACGACGTCAAGCAGTACACATTGCATCTCGGTAATCTCACCTCGGTACGCGTAAGTGATACCGCGGAATCTTTGGAAATCATCAACACAAGTCGTCTGAGCCTTGAAAAGGGCCAATTCGGTCAAAGAATTATTTATTAAGAAGTCGTAGAATATTGAAGATCAATCAAAATACCGACATCGCAAGACAAACCGACTTCGATCCGACAGATGTGACACTCGTCACACAGATAGAGGCGCGCCCATGCTAATCATTGCCTAAAAAGTTCTTTTACGTCATCGCCGCCCCTAAGATGTCAAATCTTCATTAAAACGGGAATGATTTGTCTAGGGATGTGTGCCAGACATACCTATAAATAGCAGTTCCGAAAACGAGAGGGGGGTTCGAAAAACGATCATACACACTCATATATTCAGCTCGGCTATCTCATTGTAAACCGACTTGAAATACATTGAAAAACCGACCTCCCTGTACTAAAACCGACTTCAAAATATTCAATAAAATTCTCATTTTCTGCAATCTTTTGTGTTAATTTTACATTGTTAACGTTGATTAAATCCGTTTATCAACATTTTGGCGCTAGAAGGAGGGCTCCATAAGATATTTGGAGTTAATTTTCGAAATATACACACCACATCTCATAAAATCGAGAATGTCACAGTCCGGACAAGATAATCCAACAACCATGGGAAGCGCCGTTCGTGTTGTTGAACCACCAACCGGTCAACATAATCCAGTACCTGTGATGCCGGACATTACCCTGCTCATGCAGAACCCTGAATTCGCTCGTGGACTCACTGCTTTGGTGGCCCAAACCATGCCGGGGCCATCACACAGAGCACCAGGACAACCTTTTGCTCCTATAACTCCGGCGAGACAACAAGGTCCTCCCCTACCAAGGGATAACAATAATCAAGCGGCGTCCCATGCTACTTCACAACCACGCAATCCACCCCCTCTGCCAGTGAACAACGTACTGCCGGCGGAAATGAACCAACCAGAAATGAATCAACCAGAAATGGTTGCTGAAAGCAACCCTCGGCATGCTGAAAGCTACCCTCAGCATGTGCCCAGAATTCCCCACGCGACACGTTCTTTATTTCGACAAAACGAAAATCCGGCTGACCTGAGAACGCAGATTGAGCGTAATCGTTGCGCTCGACGTAATGCTTCCGAGGTCGAGGCGTTAAGGAGAAAGGTGGCAGAGTTGGAAGCCCGACAAGCCACTCAAATCAGGCCTTATCAGCATCCTCACGTGCCAGAATCGGGCCATGTCTATATGGAAGTCGGTTCTCCCCTAGCAACCGAGTTGACCAGAGGTCCGTTACCGGGAAAAGTCAAAGTCCCCCAAATTGGCCTCTACGACGGAAACGCTGATCCTGATGCCCATCTTGGACATTATACGTCATGGATGGATTTGCATGGTGCTGACGATGCTTTACGATGTCGTATGTTTTCCTTGACCTTAGGTCCTAAAGCTCAGAAGTGGTACTATTCACTACCGACTGAATCGATCAGATGTTGGGGTCAACTCAGGTCGGCTTTCAGGTCCCATTTCATCGGGGCTCAAATTAGCTTGATACCTAAGGAATCGATCACGAACATAGTCCAAAAGGAAGATGAAAGTTTAAAGGATTATATTGCACGTTTTAATGAACGTGTGCAAAACATGGAACCTTGTCATCCAGAGACACTCCTTGTCTCAGCAATCTCTGGATTAAAGCCAAGATCCATGTTTCGCTGGGCGCTATGCCAGAACAAACCCAACACCTTTCAAGAATTCCTTGTCCGTGCTCAGCAACACGTTATTGCCGAAGAATCCATGTCGGTTCCGAACTTCGATTTCTCCCTATCAAAAGAACAGAAGCCGACTTTCGAAAACAAGAAGAAGAAGCACCTCGGCAACTCGTCTAAGAATTTGCCTTTCAAGGAACCGTATAAAGGAGAACAGAACGATACCGACATAAAAGCTGCCAGGAAACAATACAAGGAAGATCTAACCACAGGTTACCGATCCATCTACTCGGTCGGTGCCGCAACGGTGTATCAAGAGATCAAGGGAAAAGGAATCCTTCCTGAAGCCAGACCAGTCAAGACTCCCGAAAGTCAATTGGACAAGTCGCGGTATTGTGATTATCACCGATCCCCAGGTCACAACACCGACGAATGTCTAAGTCTATTGTCGGCTCTCCTGAAGTTGATTGGAAATCCACAAGTGAGAAAATTTACCAAACATGAAGGTAAAGAAAGGAGGCAAATAGCTCATGTTCCTGACCGAGATGAAGAAGACGAAGACGCAATGAATTCCAAAAGAATTCGTCTACAACAAGGAGAGAAGGAGATATTCATGTTCGGGGCAGAAGGATCCAGGTCGGTTGACGACCGACTTGGAAAAAGAAACAGGGACTGTGATAGCCCCAACTCTAACCGAACTCCTCAAATCCCAATTCGGTTAGGCTCTATCCCCCGAATTAACACTAACCGAGAGGAGCCAACGTCCTCACGTCGGCAGGCCAAAGCATACGCCAGGAAGGCATACAACTCGGGGAAACAAATAATGAATACCGATCTTCGGGAAACAATTAACTCACGCACTTGTCCGATCACTTTCACATTAGAAGATGCGAGCTTGTTTGATCATCCTCATTCGGATGCATTAATCATAACCGCCCCAGTTTGCGGGATTCCCGTTCATCGTATAATGGTGGACACCGGTGCATATTCGAGTATCATTATGCTTCAAGCCTTTAGGAAACTCGGACTTGATACAGCCGACGTCCGCCCAAGTAACGATAAAATACATGGATTCAACGGAAGCGTGTCTCTTCCGTTAGGAGAAATAACTCTCCCCATCAGGTTCGGATATGGGCAGACTTCCAAGGTCATCATGGAAAATTTCAAAATTATGGACATCAACAACGAATACAATGCCATCATCGGAAGGACAGCCCTGTACAAATTGCGAGCAGCAGTGTCCATTTTCCATTATGCAATCAAGTTTCCGACCGCTGATGGTGAGGGGACCCATTATGGCGATCAGTTGGGAGCTCGTGAGCTAATCTTAGCCATCCCCTCTCGTGAAATCCATAATTTGGAGATGCACGTTGATGAAAATGAAAGAATGATCGACCGTACCCGAGTTCCACGAAGCTTGACTCCCGAAGACATTCAAGATGCCAATCTGAGAGTTGTCGCAACTCAATCGGAAGTCCAGCCGACATCGGCGTTTCCGACTTCAGACCCATCCGAGGTTGTTACAACTCTGTCAGAAATTCAGCCGACGTCATCAATTCCAACTTTAAATCCCAGTGAGGAAGACCTTACCCGAGATAGAGGAAGAAGACCTGGAAAAGAACCAGTCGTGGAAGAAGATGAGTTAGACCCACGAAGTCAATTTAAAGAGAAGAAGCAAGAAAAAAGAGCCGAACCCTCCGAAGAGATAGAAGTCATCTATGTTGATGAGCCCATCTGCGATAAGCCACTGCGTATTGGGGCCAATCTCCAAGAACCTATTCGAACCACACTCATCTCGTTTCTAAAGTCCAATGCCGACGTCTTTGCTTGGAAACACGAAGACATGAAAGGAATAGATCCAAAGGTAGCCTGTCATCGACTCAACATTGATCACACTATCAAACCCGTCATCCAGAAGAGAAGGAAACTCGGTCCAGACCGACAACAAGCCTTGGAGGAAGAAGTTAACAAGCTCATTGACAACAAATTCATCAAAGAGGCCAAATACCCGACTTGGGTGTCCAATCCTGTCTTGGTGAAGAAAAGTAATGGGGCATGGCGCCTTTGCATTGACTTCTCCGACCTCAACACTGCTTGTCCAAAAGACAGCTATCCATTACCTCATATCGACTATATGGTGGATGCTACCTCAGGTCATGAGTTGATGAGCTTCATGGATGCCTATTCAGGATACAATCAAATCCCAATGGATCCCGAGGAAGCTGAACACACTTCATTCTATTCAGCCAGGGGCCTATACTGCTATACCATGATGCCATTTGGATTGAAGAATGCCGGGGCCACTTACCAAAGGTTGGTCAACAAGATGTTCTCTAGGTTGATAGGACGTACCATGGAAGTTTATGTAGATGATATGCTTGTAAAGTCGGTAAACGCTGGTGATCATGTAACTCATTTGAATGAAATGTTTGGGATCTTACGTGATTATTCCATGGTGCTAAATCCTAAGAAATGTACGTTCGGGGTGAAGTCGGGGAAATTCTTAGGTTATGTAGTCAGTCAAAGAGGAATAGACGCTAATCCTCAAAAGATTAAGGCTGTTCTGGACTTGAAGCCGCCGACTTCAGTTAAAGGAGTACAAGGACTCACAGGTCGGCTCGCTGCTCTAAATCGTTTCATATCTAAGTCCACGGATCGATGCAAGCCCTTCTTTGACGCAATAAAGAAAGGAAAACAATTCGAGTGGACTGATGATTGTCAAAAAGCTTTGGATAGCATCAAAACAGCCTTGTCTCAACCTCCCACCTTGCAGAAGCCGAAGTTCGATGAGATGCTGTATTTGTACCTCGGG
The DNA here is from genome assembly GCA_008636005.1 of Striga asiatica. Taxonomy (NCBI): domain Eukaryota; kingdom Viridiplantae; phylum Streptophyta; class Magnoliopsida; order Lamiales; family Orobanchaceae; genus Striga; species Striga asiatica. Next base: position 124,369 of record BKCP01004572.1, on the reverse strand, counting down.
GTTAGCAACTCGGCGATCAGCGCAGTACTTATTCGTGAGGAAGATTCCCAACAATACCCGGTGTATTATGTCAGTAAAGCTCTCCATGACGCCGAGTTAAGATATCCACCGATGGAGAAACTAGCTTTTGCTCTCATCACTGCAGCTCGGAAATTGCGACCATATTTTCAAGAGCATTCGGTTACCGTGCTGACTGCATTTCCGTTACGACAAATTCTTCACCGACCTGACACGTCGGGCCGAATGGTCAAATGGGCTGTGGAACTAGGCCAGTTTGACATTCATTACAAGCCAAGAACCGCTGTTAAAGGACAAGTTCTGTCCGACTTCATCGCTGAGTTCACGCCAGGAATCCAAGAAGTTATTAACACCAATCCCTGGATGTTGTATGTCGATGGATCATCAAATGCGAACCGAGCAGGAGGAGGAATCGTTTTAATTGATCCTGATCATCGAGTTTTTTGTCACTCAATCCAATTTCTCTTTCCCACTACCAACAACGAAGCCGAATACGAAGCATTATTGTCAGGATTGAACCTAGCAGAGGCTATGAACATAACACACGTCAACATCTTTTCAGATTCACAGCTGCTAGTCAACCAGATACTTGGAGTTTTCGAAGTCAAAGAACCTCGCTTGATGCCGTATCTAGCTATAACCATGAAGAAGTTATCTAGGTTTCAATTCAAGATTGAACACATTCCACGAACTTCTAATGTTCAAGCTGATGCCCTGTCACACCTCGCTTCAAGTGCGCGAATTGAAGACGTAGAGTACGTTCAAGTCGGCACTCAAGAACTTCCTTCCACCTCGGTAAAACAAGTCGCTGCCACTGAACCAGGTCCCGTGGACCAAATTGTCACTTGGATGGATCCCATCATAGCATATCTCAAAACCGGAATTCAACCGCCGGATCCCAAGGAAGCACGAGCTTTACGAGTTCGTGCAGCTCGGTTTACTCTGGACAATGGAACACTTTACAAAAGAGGGTACTCAGTCCCTTTATTAAAATGTATACCAGAGCAAGAATCACTGTTTGTGCTGCAAGAAATCCACGACGGAGTCTGCGGAAGTCATTCAGGATCCCAAGCGTTAGCTTACAAAATTCTGAGACAGGGCTACTACTGGCCAACTCTGAAAAGAGATGCTGCAAATTGGGTCAGAAGATGCGTCAAGTGTCAAATATTCGCGCCTAACGTCAACTTGACTCCAGAACCACTCAGGTCGGTATTCAGCCCGTGGCCATTTGCAAAATGGGGGATCGACCTAATTGGACCCTTACCAACTGGGAAGGGAGGAGTTAAGTATGCGGTTGTTGCAGTCGACTACTTCACTAAATGGGCCGAAGCAGAACCCTTAGTCACGATCACCGAGCAAAAAATGATCGAATTCATTTGGAAAGTGTTAATATGTCGGTTCGGTGTTCCAAATTCTATCGTGACTGATAACGGAAGACAATTTGAAGGCAAGAGGCTTGCAGAATTTTGCGAAGAATACAAAATTAAACATTTCTTTTCATCCCCATACCACCCACAGGCTAATGGTCAAGTTGAAGCTGTGAACAAGATCATAAAAAATGGCCTTAAAGTCCGACTAGACAATGCAAAAGGAGCTTGGCCCGAAGAACTCCCCAACGTTCTTTGGTCATACCGAACTACTGCTCGATCCTCAACTGGTGAAACTCCTTTTTCATTGGCTTATGGGTCAGAAGCAATGATTCCAGTCGAACTCGGATCCCCGACATACCGCGTGCAAAATTTTGAGGAGGAACACAATCAAGTCAACATGAGAGCCAATCTTGACTTGGTAGATGAATTACGTGCTCAGGCCGACATAAAAAATGCTGCCTATAAACGAAGAAGCGAAAAGTACGTTAACTCTAAACTTCGTCTTCGAACATTTAAAGTCGGTGATCTCGTACTCAAACGAATTGTGGGTCCCGACCCTGGACCACTAAAGCCGAAGTGGGAGGGTCCATTTCGAATAAGCGAAGTTCTAACCAATGGGGCCTACCAGATAGAATACTTGGACGGAACACCACATCGGTATCCGTGGAATGCACAATATCTGAAAAAGTTCTACCAATAAAGTCAACTTTTCAGTTGGCGTTCTGTAAAAAGGACCAAGCGTCTTAAGTCGGCTTTTCAGTCGACGTTCTGTATAAGTCAACTTTTCAGTTGGCGTTCTGTGAAAAAGACCAAGTGTCTCAAGTCGGTTTTTCAACCGACGTTTTGTAAAAAAGACCAAGCGTCTCAAGTCGGCTTTTCAGTCGATGTTCTGCATAAGTCAACTTTTCAGTTGGCGTTCTGTGAAAAAGACCAAGTGTCTCAAGTCGGTTTTTCAACCGACGTTTTGTAAAAAAGACCAAGCGTCTCAAGTCGGCTTTTCAGTCGATGTTCTGTATAAGTCAACTTTTCAGTTGGCGTTCTGTGAAAAAGACCAAGTGTCTCAAGTCGGTTTTTCAACCGACGTTTTGTAAAAAAGACCAAGCGTCTCAAGTCGGCTTTTCAGTCGATGTTCTGCATAAGTCAACTTTTCAGTTGGCGTTCTGTGAAAAAGACCAAGTGTCTCAAGTCGGTTTTTCAACCGACGTTTTGTAAAAAAGACCAAGCGTCTTAAGTCGGCTTTTCAGTCGATGTTCTGTATAAGTTAACTTTTCAGTTTGCGTTCTGTAAAAAAGACCAAGTGTCTTAAGTTGGTTTCTTAAACTGACGTTTCATACAAAAGATTCAAAATCCCTTAAATCGATCTTTCAGTTGATATCTTATATATAATGACTTACCCTTTTAAAGTCGGTTTTCCAACCAACTGTAAAAGATCGAGTATTTAACGTTAGTTTTCTCAAGCTTACGTTCTTTCAAAAGTGGTTTCTAAAACCTTTAAGTATTTAGACTCATTTTATGAATCAGCCTTTTACTTAAAATACTCAAAGTCAGTTTTTTCGAACTGAAAGTATTCTAAGTCGGGAAATGATTTAAGTAATTTCGAAGCATATGTAAACTAACATAATTCGAAGTTACCGACAAATATGAAAATGTGAAAGAAACAAAGCCGATCGTTGGAAGAGAAAATATTTATTTCATTTCGGGAAAAGGACGTTCAATACAAACTAAAAGAAAAATGCAAAAAGATGTGCCAACGTGATGGTCCACATCTAAAAAGGAAAAATGCTAAAAGCTAAAACAATCAACGACATCTAGTCCCGGGCACCACCATCTACTTCTCGACTTCGTCATCCTTCTCGGCTTCATCGCCCTTCCCAACCTCGACCTCGGTCCCACCTGGAACCTGTTCAACCTCGGCTTGAAGACCTTCCGCTTCTTTGCCAGCTTCACTTTCCTGGACGTCCACGTTCTTCAGGATCTCTTCATCATCTTCTGGAATTATGGAGCTATCCTTCACTACCTGACTTAGCCCGGAATAGATGGCATCATCCAAGGCCTGAGGATTGGGGATGATCCTAACTTTAGCAGCCTGGTGGTCGCCGATCCCCTGCACCAACTCGGTTCCCTCGAGATCCTTTTCAGCGGCGGTGGCGATGAACTTCTCGGCATAATCTACAACCTCTTTCTTAATCTGAGCTGGGGTCAACACTTCGAGACACTTCTCGACAGTAAAATCAGCAAGGGTGGAGATGAATACGTCGGCAAATTCTGCCCTCTTCTCTTTCTCCCCTTCCAGAACCATGTTAACATAGGCTTTTCGCAAAGCAGCCCGTCTGTTCGGGTCCAAGGGAGGATACCCACGAGCCGTCACGTCGGCGTCGGTGTTGGCTAAAACCAGCTCGCAGTAAGCACGTTCGTCATCATCGGCCGGGACATGAAGTTCTTCAATCTCAGGGTCGAATCCAAACCTGTCCATCTTCATGAGCATGATGGCTTTCAAATCTCCGACACCATACAATCCCGCATCGAATCTGTCGATCACCCAACGAAGATTTAAGCAAGAGTTAAGCTCAATGTCTTTCTCCATCTCCTCTGAACCCCTGAACTCTTGTTTTCCAAGTTCTTTGCCTTCTTCCAACCCTTGTGCGAACTTCAGCTCACCGAAAGCTTCCTTCTGTTGCTCCAAATTTTTCAACTCGGCAGCATGTGCTTCCGCCAAGCGGATCAGTCTCGCCTCCTTTTCAGCTCGGTCCTGACGAGTCTTCTGATGCTCCTCCCGAGTTCGCTGATGGTCCTCCATCTCCTTCTGGTAACGGTTCAAATTATTCCGAGCTTCCATCTCAGATGCGCCGATTTGAGCAGTAAGCTTGCGCACCTCGTCCTCCAAACGCTTTTTCTCGGAAGTCAAACTTTCCATCTCGGTTTTTGCTGCAACGAGCTGGGCATTCTTGTCTTCAACCTCAGTCATCAGGCTGGCCTTATCCGCCTCCAATGAAGCCAGTTGACCGTCACGAAGTTCCAGTTTATCTTTCCGCTCATTGAGTGCAGCGGCATTCATCCTGAACTCGTCTTCCATCGCGCAAAGGCCCACCAAAGCTCTCCCCAATGTCGCTTTGGCATAACTGAACCTGTAAGAGCTCGGCAACCCAGATACTCGAGCCTCAGTCGCCGGATCCCATGACATCATTGGAACCCGAGCTGCTTCTAATACATGGGGGGGCTGGTGAAATTTGTTGTTGAATTTGGGGACGATCATGGAATGGTACTGAGTAAACCACTTCTCCATCACGTCCTCCGACAGATTCTGTTCCAATATCTGCTCCTCGTCAATGGGCAGATAAGTGTCTCCTCCATCCTGGTGGATTGGAGCATTCATTTCCAAATTAAGTTGGCCGACGTCCTGTCTGGACTTTGAACGACGTTCCTGATCAACGTCAAACTCTTCACTTGCTTTCCTTTTGTTCTTCTTCTTCTTCTTCTTTTTCTGTTGAGAGGAAGCTTCTTCCACTGCTTTCTGAACGGCCTCGACGTCCTCTGAGCTCGAAACAATGACATGGAGATCAGGACGGGTAGCTTCAGTTTCTTTCTCAACCTCCCGAGGTGGAGAATGAGTAATAACCACCAACTCGGTACTCGTCTCGGGAAGGGGCTCAACCACAGGCTCATTGACAGGGGCCGGTACCGTGACTGCAATTGGTGTACCTGACGTGACTCCAATATCATCACCCGTCGCGGCACGGCCCGTAACAGCTTTCTTCTTCAAATTTGCCAAAAAATTCATGCGACCCATCTCGGTATCTTTCACTGAAAATCTACGGCGATAATCTTTTGCTTCTCGAACCGATTGGAATCCGAAAAATCCTAACAACGGATAATAAACTGAAGAAGGAAAGCAAATAATCAAAACCATATCAATGTTTGATAAATCCATCTAGTCCAAAGCCATGAATTGAATTGATGCTGTAAAAACTCACCAGGTTCAAAATCAGGGATTGCCTTTTTGGGTCCGAGTTTTACTTCGGCAAGCTTAGCGTTCTTTGTCAGCAGATTCCACTTGCGATCCGCTACACTAAGTTTCGCGATCTCCTCAAGTTTTTCTCTAAACTCCCCGCTTAATTTCGGTTCCCTTTTTCTTTTTGCTACAAATACGAAAAGGTCCGACCTGTTAGCGAAAGAAAAACAACCTGTCAGGAAATTCTGAATAAAAGAAAGGAACTTACGGAAAGAAGAGACAACTCGATTTGGGACAGTCATCCCGTCAATTGGGGCCTCAAGTCGGAAGTCGGAGGACTGCCAATCTCCACCAACCCACAACCATTCGTCCTGAAAGCCATGAAGGGTTTCGGGTATCCCAGTAACCAATTGTCCTATCTTCAGTTCGTACTGCGGCCTCGCCGCACAAAAAAAGCACCCTGTTGGGGGAACTCCATCTCGTTCCCTACTTCTCTTAAAGAACAAAATACTTCTCATCTCGTCGATGGTAGGGAAGGGGATTTTCTTTTGTGCTAAAAGGACCATAATCCCAATAATCTTTTTCCAGCTATTGGGAGTAATCTGGCTGAGACTGAGACCCCAATCGCGCAGATAGTCGGTTATGACGTTGTCTAGAGGGAATCTCAGGCCCGACCTCAGACTTTCAGCAAAAATCCCTATACAACCCGGAGGAGGACAGTGAATCCTTTCCCCCGGATAGGGAGCGAAAATCCTCACCGAGGTAGGGATTCGTACCCACTCGCGGAGGAGAACTACGTCGGCGTCGGTCATGGTACTGGGTTCCCCCAAAAACGGAACATCTTCGTCGGGCCATTGACGGGCAGGACGATTCCAATAACCCGACCTCACAGGAACATCCCGTTCCACCTCGGCATCCCCTTCAATATCACGTTTGCGAATATCCAGACGTTCCACAAAAACAGGATCCCACCGATAATAATCCCCCATCAACTCCATCAACTCCTCATCCAACCTCTGGTCCGATATAGTTCGACTGCTACTGCCCGGACCGACGTTCTCGTCACTCGCCGCCATAATTTAAACCCAGAAAAGCGATACAAAGAAATTATAAAGCAAAAAGGAAAAATTAGGGCTTACCGAAAAGTGATGTAAACTCTCAAAGGTTTCAGGATTTACTGAAATACGATGAAGAAGGTGAAAGGGAAAAGGCGAAATATGCAAAAGATGGTTTAAGGGAGCAGTTGCTTAAATGAAGATTTAGTGATAGAAACCGTGAATTTGTCTGTATATATATACTCGCAGTTTTCTAACCGTTGAAGATGGAGAGGCGCGTGGTTAAATGACGCGTCGATTCAGAGAAGTGTCCCTTTACTGTGACATAACGTTCAGATATAATCTCGTACGTACGCGTGTCCCAAAAACTGCCAACGTTAATGTCCGGAAATTTCGGTACATGCCTATCATGAAGAGTAGTGGAGACACCATGTTCGTGACCTCTCGAAAACCGCTCAATAAATTTCTTATATCATGGAACAACTTTGGTAAAGGAGCGAAAAGGCGCGAGTCTCGCCTAAGGGAAATACCTCGGCTTAAGCTTATGCGGAAAATCCTTACCTTACCTCGGCAACCGACAATAAGTAGGAAGAAGATGTCATTCAAAAGCATGCATACTCTGCATACTTCTTAATGCCAGGGGCCTCTATGTTGATATCAAGATAGAATATCTTGATATAATGACAGAGTTAAAGAAATCGCGAAGTTTAATTTATAAACTGGATTCTGGACGACGTCAAGCAGTACACATTGCATCTCGGTAATCTCACCTCGGTACGCGTAAGTGATACCGCGGAATCTTTGGAAATCATCAACACAAGTCGTCTGAGCCTTGAAAAGGGCCAATTCGGTCAAAGAATTATTTATTAAGAAGTCGTAGAATATTGAAGATCAATCAAAATACCGACATCGCAAGACAAACCGACTTCGATCCGACAGATGTGACACTCGTCACACAGATAGAGGCGCGCTCATGCTAATCATTGCCTAAAAAGTTCTTTTACGTCATCGCCGCCCCTAAGATGTCAAATCTTCATTAAAACGGGAATGATTTGTCTAGGGATGTGTGCCAGACATACCTATAAATAGCAGTTCTGAAAACGAGAGGGGGGTTGGAAAAACGATCATACACACTCATATATTCAGCTCGGCTATCTCATTGTAAACCGACTTGAAATACATTGAAAAACCGACCTCCCTGCACTAAAACCGACTTCAAAATATTCAATAAAATTCTCATTTTCTGCAATCTTTTGTGTTAATTTTACATTGTTAACGTTGATTAAATCCGTTTATCAACAGCTTGTATAATTGGATTCAACACTTGGATTTGGATTAATTGTAAGTTTTTCTCCTTGTTTAATTAATGAAAATAATTGATTGGGGAGAATTGTTTGATTGTGTTGAATGTGACATCTGTAGCTAATTCCAACTGCTAGGGATATGGGATAATTGTTCTTGTTTGTTCGTATCTGTCGGGTTTTGATTTGTTCGTTCTTGTGTGAGTTGATTTGATTAGAAATTGATAAATTCTTGCTTGATTGATTGATATAATTGAAGGGTGACACTTCGATCTTGCGATTGGAAACGATTGGATATTGTTCTTCTGAGTTAGGTTTTGTTGATTCTAGACTAGTTGATTAATACTCTTCTAAGTTAATTAGCGACTTTTAGAACTGAAAGGGGAGAAGTCCTATACCTAGGCTCGCATGAGATTGATGATTTTGTAATTGAATAGTCTATAGGTTTTAGATTGAAGTACACACTTGTCGATGACCTTTCCTTTGTTACGAGAGTTATTGGGATTGGTTACTTGGTCGGTGTTGTATGCTCGAACTTGGTCGTCTATGTTCAATCTTGTTACGAAAAGTTATTTGGAGCAACCGCTAGATGTTTAGGAGAGAGCATCAATCTCGAACCGGACGATTAATTGCCCGGTTTTTCAAATAGAACTCGAATTAATTATCCCTGACTCCCTAGCTTCTTCATCGTTATTTAATTAATATTTTAGGTAGATTTACATTTTTGCATTGTTAATATTTCTTAGTAGATAAATAATTTAAATCCTATCTTGATTAGAATGTTTAGAATTCATTTTTCTTTTTATGCGATCAAAATCAACTCTAGATTCCGAACCGCCTTCCTCTGATATGGGATATTATACGACTAAGGAGCAGACCGGTCCATCATGTCGGTCAGGCAGGCATAGGGTGGAGAAAACCACGTTGGTTGAAGAATGATCGACCGAAACGGAACAGATCGAGCAGAATAGCAGAGCTGGTCGAGGATCGATTTAGTAAGGGGAGCTCGATCAGATCGAGCACGCAGCAGGAAGGAAGCAGTCGAGAGCGTGACCTGAACGCGAATGGGCGCGTGAGTGATGTCAGGAGATCCCAACGGTTTGCGCAAGGGAATAATTCCCCTCAGCTCAGAGGGAGGCACGTGGCGAAAACGTATTAGTGCAGAGTGATAGTGGTAACAACCACCTCTGACACCCCTGACATTTCTGACAACACGTACACTGTGTGTGTACGGACGTGCAGCAAGGGCAAGACAGCTCACCAATATCCGGGCAGCTCTTAGGGCAGGTATCTCACTCCTATATATATGGGAGTGGGCCTTTTCTTAGGGTTTACGATTTATCCATTCTTTACTTTGGAAAATTGAACAAACAGATACTGACTTAAGCATCGAAGGCTCTTCACCGGAAAACTCCTCCGGTGTGAGAGTTCTGTGCAGGGACGCGGCGTTCTATCGGCAAGGAAGGAGGAAGCAAACCGATTTCAAGCTGATCGGAGTGTTTTGCGTTACCATTTGGCGCCGTCTGTGGGACTTTCGTTCGAAAAGTGGTGTGCTGAGATTTCTGAAGCTCGGTGTCTATGGCGGACGGAATTCCTAGGAGAGATTTACAAGCATCGTTCGATGAGGCGTGGACGATAACGAGGCCGTTTGGAGAAGGCCCACCTCCGGGCTTCTCTGGACCCTCGCGTACACCGGTGACTCCGACGCCTGTTCCCCAAGGTGTAGGAGTCACGCCGGTGCAACCAGAGGCGGATGTGGGTTCAAATCGGGCCTAGGAGACCCACATAGCTCATGGCGTGGCGACCCCAACGCTGCCGCAACCAGATCTGGCCGCGACGCTGCAACGAGGAGCGGCGGTACAAGGAGCGGTGCCGCCGCCGGTGGAGGAACCGCGTCCTGGCCAGCAGGTGGTGATGACTAGGCAGGAGATGCAGCAGATGGTTGCGAACGCGGCGGCACAAGCGGTTCAGCAGGTCACTCAAAGCCTTTCGCGAGTGGCTGCTGGACCAACGATGGTGGAAGAAGACGTGTCTAGCTATGGAGGAGATGGAGCCTTAAGAGATCGGGAAGTGGAGAGGCTCGCGGAGCAGGTGAGGCAGATGCAGGCTAAGATGGATGGTCGACCTGAAAGACGTGCTCAAGGACATCCGTTCTCGAGGGATATATTGGCTGCACCATTACCTGCGAATTTTAGAGACATGAGTTTGATGTTCGATGGGACCACTGACCCGTCGAGGCATGTAAGGGCATTTGAGAATTTGGCTGTGTTACATGGTTATTCTGACTCGGTTAGCTGCAGGGCATTCTTGTCGACCTTGAGGGGAGGCGCGCTCGACTGGTTTCAGCAACTCCCTCATGGATCGATCAAGGACTTTGATGATTTCGCGGAAAAGCTGATGACCCAGTATGCGAGTGCGGTGGCACAGGAAAAGACGTATTTGACGTTGATGGCTATGAGGCAAGGGGAGAAAGAATCATTGTGTAAGTATGTCGCGCTATACAATCAAACTTGTTTGGAGATCCCCACGGCCTCGGACGAGGTGAAAGCTGGGGGGTTGATACGGAGTTTGCGAGCAGGGCCTTGTCGCACATCTTTAGCTAAAACCCCTGCTCGTACATATGACGATGTGCTAAAAAGGTGTAAGAAGTATATTAATCTGGAGGAAACGGAGGCCGAGTTTGCTAAGTTGGAAGAGTTGGCTAAGCCAGAGCCAAAGAAAGGGAGGGTAAGCTCGCCTCGAAGGGTATCACCGGGTAGGAGATCGCTGTTTGTCCCATTTTTGTTGCATTTTTCCTTCTTGTTTTTATTTCTTTTTCCCCCGTTTTAGCCCCTTTCATTAGTTTTTATTAGTTTTGTAGTTTATTATTCGTCTTGTTCTCGTTTGGTTTTCTTGCGTCGTTTTTGGTATTCTTCCGGTTTTTCTCGTCTTTGGTGTGCAGGATGCAAGGCTCAGGAGGATTTATTTTTTTTCACGATAATGGGACAGGGAGAACTTAACTAAGTAGAGCGTCTCGTTGGCGACACACAGAAGAAAACAGAATCGAATTCGGGTTTCAAACGAGCTCGAACGAACACAAAATACAAGGTGATGTAACTAGGCCCGAGCACCCAGACCCCCACGCACAAGCGCCGCGCCGTGATGCCCGTTGCGCGTGTACTGAGACACACCTTTCCAGCCCCGCGCCGCGCCTGCCGTCGCACCGCGGCATCATCATCTCCCCACGCCGCTGCAAGGGACGCGGCACCCGTCACGGACCTTCAGGAGACGCTGCTTCACCCACCACGCCGTGTCACCCGTCGCGCCGCGGCAGTGCAGGATCCTCGCGCCGCGCCACATCTCGCGGAGGCCGTCACGCGCATACAGAGAAGTCCAGGCAATCCCTGCTCCGCGCCGTGAAGAAGCGTCGCGCCGCGAAGCTTCCACTCTCCACGCCGTGAAGGCCTTCTCACGCCGCGACACAGCCAGCTCCCGCGCCGTGATGCCCCGTCCTGCCGCGCCGCGAGATAACTTCCAGCACGCCGTGCGGCCATTTTCCTCACACCGTGCCTGATTAGTATAAATAATATTTTTGGGACTCTCGATAGACATCTCTCATCCTGACGACCCACAACAAAAACCCTACCCCCTCTTTTTTTCTCTCGTTTTTCATCGTTCTTTCATATTTTTGAACGTAGAACAAGGATTTGATCTTGGATTTTGCCTTTGCTTTTGGATTCAAGTTTGTTTATCGGATTCAACGTTGGGATTCATCAATCGTAAGATTTTCTTTTGACTTAATCGTTAAATATGAATTCTTGGGTTGTGATTGCTTGTGTTGATTATTCGATTATGAGTAGCTAAATCTCTATGCTAGGGATAGGGGATTGATGTTTTGAATTCGATTGCAATTAGCATGTGCGTGATTGTTCAATTTGTACGAGTTAATCTTTTACTAGGGTTTTTCAATTGTCGGGCTCAAATATTGATAATTGTTGAAGGGTGACACTTCAACTTACAATTGTTTCGATTGAATTAGATTTATTCGTGCTTGAAATTGGGAATCTGTTTGATTAGACGGTTAACCACCCTCTAGTCTACTTTAATCGACTCTTAGAACCGAAAGGGGAGGAGTCGGTCGAAATAGGCTCGTATGAACTAGGCTTGTTCGTAACTGTATTGCCTAGAAGCTAAATGAATTGTTAATTTGCCGTTCTAGTTTCTTCTCTTGTTACGAAAAGTTATTGAGAATGAGTGCTTGGACGTGTCGATTAGTCAAATCACTTAGCTGAATAATCACTTGCCCATTAATTGCAATTCGAACCAAAACGGATCTCCCCGATTCCCTAGCTACTCAAATCATAATTGTTCTTCGTTACTTGCTTTCTTTATTGCTTAATCTGAATTATCGCAGTAGTTGATAATTAAACCAAAACCAATCTTTGAGTTAGAATGTCTAGGAACTTTATTTCTTTTATTTGTTTTTGAATAAACGTAAAGAATATTCCGGGTAACCTTCCTCGTGAGACACGACCCGGTGTTCGAATCTTTAGATTCTACTCCGGAAAAATATTTACAACAAATTGGCGCCGTTGCCGGGGAAGGTTTAGGACATATTTTGTGCGCTTATTCATTTTATTTTTCGTGTTTCTTTTTGGCTTGTGTTTCTCTTGTTTTCTGTGTTTCTTTTTCTTATTTTATTCTTTTTTTTCTTTACCATTGGTGCTCGTAACCCGTTGTTTGTTTGAGTGTATGCGTACCAGAAGTGGACGTAAACTCTCTCCAATCAACAAACCCTTCAACGAGAGCCTGAGAGAACTGCTAGACGAGCTTACTCTCGAATCAAACGAAGAAGGCGAGCACCGACCAGAATCATCTGAGGGGAGTAACTCAGACATGGCTGATCAATAACCGCCTCGCAATATCCTTCGGAACCTGGCCCAACCCATGATCGGACCAATCACCTCTTGTATCCGGCTGGAGCACGATGCCCGAAATTATGAGCTGAAGATGGTCCACTACAATCAGCTCCCATCATTCCACGGGCTCCCCAATGAAGACCCACTCCACTTTCTTCGGGAGTTTTACAACGTCCTCCAGACGTTCCCTCTGCATGGGCTAACCGAGGACCAACTCAAAATGCGGTGTTTCCCAGAAACTTTAAAAGACCGGGCCAAGGCTTGGTTCATGACCCTCGCCCCGGATTCTCTATCAACTTGGGCCGAAGTCTACGCTAAATTCGTCGGGAAGTACTATTCCCATCAGAAGACCCAAGATATCCGGTCTCAGATAGTCTCATTCGCTCAGCTGCCAAACGAGCCTCTTCACGAGGCTTGGGAACGTTTCAAGGACCTACAGAGGCAGTGCCCCCACCATAACCTCTCTCCTGGACTATTAGCGAACTGCTTCTATGACTCCCTCCATCAGAACTTGCAGTACATGGTGGATACTGCAGCCGGAGGGGACATTGGAGGCAGAACGGCAGAGGAGATGTTTGTAATATATGAGACGATGAGTGCGAACTCGTCTCAGAAGAGCATCAGAGGAAAGAGGGCGACAGTGCATGAGATTGGAACGAGTAACAATGCCATGGCCCAACAGCTAGCCGAGCTCACGGAGCAGATGCGGCTACTAAATGCTCGAAGTTCCTCACCAATTCAGACAATGGCAGTAAATGCTTGTGGAGCATGTGGAGTTCAGGGACACAGTTCTGAGGTGTGCCCTACGGCTCTCGAGCCGAATTATGGAGAGCAAGGAGCTGAGGTCAATGCAGTGCAAGGATACCAGAACCGGCCCGGAAACGACCCGTACTCTAACACATACAACCCCGGGTGGAGAAATCACCCAAGTTTCTCCTGGTCTAACAACAACTCCCAGCAGCCGTCCCAACCCAACTTTGTCTCCCCTCAGCAGCAACACAGGGGACAATTGTTAAGGTTGCCTGCACCCGAAGCCGGTCCTAGCCCGCCAAACTCAGACGAAAAATTGGATAAAATCCTTCAGTACATGGCCAACGGTGAGCAGCGGAATGCGAATAGTGAAGCTTCCATTAAACGTTTGGAGGCACAGCTAGGCCAGTTAGCCACCCGAGTGGGAAACATTGAGGTGGAGCTGAAAAAGGACAGATTGCCAAGCCAGCCAGAGCATGCAAATGCGGTAACTGTGATTTTGTCTGAGGAAGTGAATGAGGAAAAAGAGGACCCGAAAGAGCTCAGCCAAGTGGAGACCTCGAGAACACCACCCATCAAACCTACTTTACACAGATCCCCAAACCCTTACCGACCAAAGATTCCCTTCCCAAGCCGACTCCTGGAAGAGAAGGACCGCACTATGATTCGGGACCTTCATGCGATGTTGGCCAAGGCCAATGTCGGCTTATCTCCTCCCGATGTGTTGAAGAAAGTTCCGGCTTATGCACGGTTTTTCAAGGACGTGGCTACGAACAAGAAGAGGTTTGAGAATGGAGAGGAGGTGATTATCAGTGAGGCGGCGAGTGTCTTCCAGCATGACTTGCCGAAGAAAGAAAAGGATCCCGGAGGCTTTGTGATCACTATGGCCTTCGGGAATGGGGAAGAGACATCGGGATTGCTTGATCTTGGAGCAGGCATCAATCTCATGCCACTTGCAGTTTACCACCGACTCGGGCTAAGAAACTTGAAGCCCACCGGCATGCGCCTACAGCTAGCTGATCGCTCTTACCGTCGGCCAGAAGGGATTGTAGAGGATGTGCTCGTACGAGTAGGAAAGTTGATAGTTCCCGTGGATTTTGTCGTGCTTGATGTCGGGAGCGTACAAGTCAAAGGTAAGGAGCACGCCATTCTCCTCGGAAGACCCTTCATGGCGACCACGAGTACTGTTATAGACGTGAAGAAGGGGACGGCCAGCATGACAGTGTTGGGCGAGTCTGTCGCTATTTCCGTTCGA
>BKCP01004572.1:38499-107769 GCA_008636005.1 Striga asiatica | reverse complement strand
TTTTTCAATTGTCGGGCTCAAATATTGATAATTGTTGAAGGGTGACACTTCAACTTACAATTGTTTCGATTGAATTAGATTTATTCGTGCTTGAAATTGGGAATCTGTTTGATTAGACGGTTAACCACCCTCTAGTCTACTTTAATCGACTCTTAGAACCGAAAGGGGAGGAGTCGGTCGAAATAGGCTCGTATGAACTAGGCCTGTTCGTAACTGTATTGCCTAGAAGCTAAATGAATTGTTAATTTGCCGTTCTAGTTTCTTCTCTTGTTACGAAAAGTTATTGAGAATGAGTGCTTGGACGTGTCGATTAGTCAAATCACTTAGCTGAATAATCACTTGCCCATTAATTGCAATTCGAACCAAAACGGATCTCCCCGATTCCCTAGCTACTCAAATCATAATTGTTCTTCGTTACTTGCTTTCTTTATTGCTTAATCTGAATTATCGCAGTAGTTGATAATTAAACCAAAACCAATCTTTGAGTTAGAATGTCTAGGAACTTTATTTCTTTTATTTGTTTTTGAATAAACGTATAGAATATTCCGGCTAACCTTCCTCGTGAGACACGACCCGGTGTTCGAATCTTTAGATTCTACTCCGGAAAAATATTTACAACAATCGCCCAGAAGAGAGGGGCGTGGCAGAATTGATCGAGGGCGAGAAGACAGGTGGAAGGATCGACCAGTACTTGGGGGAAAGCGGTTCCAACACTTTACGCCCCTTAATGCGAGAATGGGCGAGGTGCTGGTGGCCATTGAGAGGAAGATAGAGGATAGGGATGTGACGTGGCCGAAGTCGAGGCGTGAGGGGCCGACACAGCCCAGGTCGAGCAAGTATTGCCGTTTTCATAAAGATTATGGGCACAAAACGGAGAAGTGCAGGCACCTCAAGGATGAGATCGAGCGCCTTATCAGGGCGGGATATCTGAAGGAGTTCGTGTGCGAAGGGAAGGCGAAGGGGAAGGATAAAGGAAAGTGTCGAGAGGACTCGGTGGAGCGGAGTGATCGAGATGATGATGAGGAAGGCGATGCTCGAGATGGAAGGGGTGATCGAGGAGTCAAGAGGAGACGAGGGAGTCAAGATCGAGGAGGTCAGGGAGATCAAGGCCCGGTGAAGAGAGGAACGATTTACATGATCTCGGGGGGACCAACAGATGGGGACTCGAACAATGCAAGGAAAGGTCATGTTCGAGCAATGAAGAGGAAGAGAGAGGAGGTGGGGATCACTGCTCGAATGCCGGAGATAAGTTTTCGAGCGGAAGATGCAGAGGGAGTAGTGTTGCCCCACAATGATGCGCTGGTGATAACGGCAGAGGTGGCTGGTTTCGACGTGAAGAGGGTTTTTATTGATACGGGGAGTTCGGTTGATGTGATGTTTTATGATTGTTTTGTGCAGATAAACAAGGAGCTCAACCTTGACCTGAAGCCGGTGACCACAGCCTTATATGGATTCAACGGAGGCGAGGTGATGCCGATGGGAGAAGTAAGCCTTTCTGTTGCCTTGGGGCAATGGGTGACGAGGAAGGTGCGAATGGTAAGGTTTGTGGTCGTTGGAGCAGAGTCCTCGTACAACATTATCATGGGAAGGACTAGCTTAAATGCTTTTCAGGCGGTCGTGTCGACGTACCACATGACGATCAAATATCCGGTGGGGGAAAACGTTGGTGAGGTCGCAGGAGATCAGCTTACCTCGAGGAGTTGCTATCAGACCACGGTGAGCAATAATAAGCAGCTCTCGAGGAAGCGAGCGAAGCTGGAGGAGGGAGTACCGAGCCGACCTGGGGGCTCGAGGTCGAAAGAAGAGAAGGAAAGAGCGGACAAGGGGAAAGAAAAGGTGGAGATGCAGCCAGGAGGGGAGATTGAGGAGGTCCAGATGGTAGAAGGGTGCGAAGAGAGGAAATTTCGGATAGGTAAGGAGATTGAGGAGCCCATAAGGTCGAAGTTGATTGGGTTAATCAGAGAGTTCGCAGATGTTTTTGCGTATACGGCTGAGGAGTTGACAGAGATAAAGGCAGAGGTGATAGAACACCGTTTGAACATCGACTTAACGGTGAGACCAGTGAAACAAAAAAGGCGACACCATGGCGCGAAAATGGATAAGGTGATCGAGCAGGAGGTCGAGAAGTTGTTAAAGGCGGGCCACGTTAAAGAGATCCAGTTCCCTGAATGGTTGTCGAACACGGTGATGGTGTCTAAGTCTGGGGGAAAGTGGAGGATGTGTATTGATTTCCGAGACTTAAACAAGGCGTGTCCGAAAGACTTGTATCCTTTGCCCAGGATTGATCAGTTGGTCGATTCTACTGCAGGTTGTGAGTTGCTCAGTCTTATGGATGCATCCCAGGGATATCACCAAATCCCTTTAGCTCCAGATGATCAGAAGAGGGTGAGTTTTGTTACGAGCAGGGGCACTTATTGTTATGTGGTGATGCCTTTCGGTTTAAAGAATGCAGGGGCGACATATCAGCGGTTGGTCGACAAGATCTGTAAGGGACAGCTGGGGAGGAACATGGAGGTGTATGTCGATGATATGTTGGTGAAGAGTAAGGTGGAGGCCGATCACGTGAATGACTTAAAAGAGACGTTCTTGACGTTGCGGAGATATGGCATGAAGCTGAACCCCGCTAAATGTTCTTTTGGGGTGAAGTCGGGAAAGTTCCTGGGGTACATGGTAACGAAGAGAGGGATCGAGGTCAACCCAGAAAAGGTGAAAGCGGTGATCGAGATGAGGCCACCTACAAAAGTGAAGGAGGTACAGATTCTGACGGGCAGGATAGCGGGTTTGAGCCGCTTCATATCCAAGGTGGCGGAAAAGAGTGGGCCCTTGTTTCGAACGTTGCGAAAGAGCTCAAAATTCCAATGGACGGAGGAGGCCCAGAAAGCATTCGAGGAGTTACAAAAGGTGTTAGCTAACTTGCCCCTATTAGCTAAACCAGTTCCGGGGGAGGACCTAGTGTTGTACGTACCTATCGGAGAACTGGCGGTAAGCTCGGTTTTGTTAAGGAAAGAAGGTGCGGTGCAATTTCCAATTTATTACGTGAATAAAGTAATGCAAGGGGCGGAAAGGAGATATTCGGAGATCGAGAAGTGTGCTTTAGCGGTGGTAGTAACAGTGAGGAAGTTGCGGCTGTATTTTCTAGGCCATAAGGTGAAGGTGAGAACGAATATGCCATTGGGAGAGACGTTAGGTCGACCTTCGGTGTCAGGTCGACTAGTCAAATGGGCAGTCGAGTTGAGTGAGTACACGATAGCATATGAGCCAAGGAGGGCGATAAAGGCACAGGCGTTGGCGGATTTCATACAAGAGGGTACGAAGGGGGAGGAAGAAGAAGAAGGTGTTTGGCAAATGTTTGCTGATGGCTCGGTGTCGAGAGTCGGAGGAGGCTTGGGCATTGTTCTAATCTCACCCAAGGGAGACAACCTGGAGTTCGCAGTCAAAGTCGAGTATAAGGTATCGAACAATGAGGCAGAGTATGAGGCAGTTATTAAAGGGATGCAGCTGGCCATAACAGGTGGAGCTCGCAAACTTCAAGTATATTCTGATTCTCAGTTGGTGGTGGGCCAGTTTCAGGAGGACTTTGAGGTGAAGGAGGAAAGAATGCAGCGGTACGTTGAGGAAATGAAAAGATTAAGGGTGGAGTTTAGCTCGTTCGAATTAGTGCAAATACCCCGAGGGGAGAATGGTCGAGCAGATCTGCTATCCAAAATTGCGCAGAATCTGGTCGACTGTAAGAGCAGAAGTGTCACTTTGCTGCACATGGAGAGAAGTGCGATCGAGCAGGAGGTAGCGGAGATAGAAGAGGTTGACGATTGGAGAGCTTTGATACTTAAAGAATTGAGAGAAGGAGGGGTGAGGGTGTTAAGGAGGTTTTTCGAGCATAATGGGGTGTTATACAAGAGATCGTATGCCGGTCCTCACCTAAGATGTGTGACACGAGAAGAGGGCCGACACGTGTTGAGGGAGACCCACGAGGGATATTGCAGTGATCATAGTAAGGCGGGGTCTTTGGTAGCGAAAATACTGCGAGCAGGATATTTCTGGCCGACCATGAAGGAAGACGCGAAGATGATGGTGAGGAAATGTTTACAATGCCAGAAACATGGGCCGCTTATTCACCAACTGGCGGAAATGATGACGACGATGAGTGCCCCTATCCCATTTGCGCAGTGGGGCGTTGATCTGGTAGGGCCGATGCCGTAGGGAACTGGTCAAAGAAAGTTTTTGATAGTGGCAGTGGACTATTTCACGAAGTGGGTGGAGGCTGAGCCGCTGGCAAAAATCACGGAAGAGAAAGTCATACAATTTTTATATAACAATATTTGCTGCAGGTTTGGTGTTCCAAGGGTGTTGGTGTCCGATAATGGGACGCAATTTAATGGCAAGCGGATTCGAGCATGGTGTGAAGACTTGAAGATCGAGCAACACTTCGCGTCGGTTGCTCATCCGCAAGCCAACGGACAGGTCGAGGTGACCAACAGAATTATCCTAAACGGCCTGAAAACAAGATTGGAGAAGGCGTCGGGAGCATGGGTCGACGAGCTCACTTCAATACTTTGGGCATATCGGACAACACCAAGATCGACCACGGGAGAGACACCGTTTAGCCTGGTTTACGGCATGGAGGCATTGCTCCCAATCGAGAGTGAGATCCAGTCACAAAGATCAAGCACATATAATCTTGAGCAGAACGAGAACTTAATGATGGCAGCCCTGGACACAATCGAAGAACATCGGGAACAAGCCTCGATCAGAGTCGAGGCGTACAAGCGGAGGATGCGGGCAGCA
Organism: Striga asiatica; assembly: GCA_008636005.1. Lineage (NCBI taxonomy): Eukaryota > Viridiplantae > Streptophyta > Magnoliopsida > Lamiales > Orobanchaceae > Striga > Striga asiatica. The sequence continues at coordinate 102,984 of BKCP01004572.1, read as the reverse complement.
CATGACAGAAAGGTCAAGATGAGGAGATTCTAGGTGGGCGACCTGGTTTGGAAAAGGGTGGACGTGTTGAAGCACGTGGGTAAGCTCGAACCCAACTGGGAAGGACCATACTTGGTCGAGAAGGTGCACGTGGGAGGTGCATATTCACTCAAGGATGTTGAAGGCCGATCACTCCCCAGGTCATGGAATGTGGCTAACTTGAAGAAATATTATGTTTAAAATTTTTTTTCTTTTCTTTCTCTTGTCGGAAACTCTCCACAACAAAATGATGTACTGAATTTCCCGATTTGGTTTAATGAAATTTCTGTTCAACTTTCAATACTGTGCCTAATTGATTGCTTTAATTTCGTTGCATATATGTGGTGGCCTATGATGAATGATTACTTGAAGACAAAAAATCCATCATGACTAAGGCCGAGAGGCTGGATGGTCGCATGTAACGACCACCCCTTTGAGGGTGGACATGTGCTCGAAGACAAAAAATCCATCATGACTAAGGCCGAGAGGCTGGATGGTCGCATGTAACGACCACCCCTTTGAGGGTGGACATGTGCTCGAAGACAAAAAATCCATCATGACTAAGGCCGAGAGGCTGGATGGTCGCATGTAACGACCACCCCTTTGAGGGTGGACATGTGCTCGAAGACAAAAAATCCATCATGACTAAGGCCGAGAGGCTGGATGGTCGCATGTAACGACCACCCCTTTGAGGGTGGACATGTGCTCGAAGACAAAAAATCCATCATGACTAAGGCCGAGAGGCTGGATGGTCGCATGTAACGACCACCCCTTTGAGGGTGGACATGTGCTCGAAGACAAAAAATCCATCATGACTAAGGCCGAGAGGCTGGATGGTCGCATGTAACGACCACCCCTTTGAGGGTGGACATGTGCTCGAAGACAAAAAATCCATCATGACTAAGGCCGAGAGGCTGGATGGTCGCATGTAACGACCACCCCTTTGAGGGTGGACATGTGCTCGAAGACAAAAAATCCATCATGACTAAGGCCGAGAGGCTGGATGGTCGCATGTAACGACCACCCCTTTGAGGGTGGACATGTGCTCGAAGACAAAAAATCCATCATGACTAAGGCCGAGAGGCTGGATGGTCGCATGTAACGGCCACCCCTTTGAGGGTGGACATGTGCTCGAAGACAAAAAATCCATCATGACTAAGGCCGAGAGGCTGGATGGTCGCATGTAACGACAACCCCTTATAAAAAAAAAAGCGCAGGGAGAAGTGTGTCGGTATTGTTAAGCGCAGAGAGAAGTATTAAATGGAGTCCCGATTCAAAAGTAATTGCTACTTAAGCAGCAGCAGACTAGTCTTTATGGCCAGAATTGTCCGCAAGAGAGAGAGAGAGAGGGAATGAGACAGTTGGAGATTTAGGAGATATTTTGTGCAGATAAAAAAGATGGGAGAACCCATAAATACATGAAATTAGATAGATTTTGGGAAGTGGAAATGGTAAAAAACAGGGAAGGAGGCACTTATACAGTTGACAGGCTGTAGCATGGCTGTCTATCAAGCAACCACCAATTTGTTTATGAAAAGTTTTGGTTTTGTTTGAATTTTTTGGTTTGGTTTGGTTTGGTTAATTTTGAAAAAGTGGTATGGTTAGTTGTTAGTGGATATATTAAAATAATATTTAAAATAAAATAATTATAATTGATTTGATGTAAAAGTAAGAGAGAGATGATTGAAGTGATGGTTAGTTAAAATAATGTGAGTGATGAATAGTGAATTAAGGTTGATGTGGGGTGTATGAATGATTGATTGATATTATTTAATTATATTAATAATATTGATGATAGTGGAGTTGGGTTAAAGTTGAGTTAAAAAAGTGGTTGAGTTAAAATGTTGAAATTTTTTGGAAAAATTTTCATAAACAAACATGCTCTAAAAGATTCAATTTTAATTATCTTTTAACCTATGTAAACTTGGATATAAATTTTTTTGGATTTGTTTGGATTTTTTTGTTTGATTTGGTTAATTTTGAAAAAGGTGGTATGGTTAGTTGTTAGTGGATATATTAAAATAATATTTAAAATAAAAATAATTAAAGTTGATTAGATGTAAAGGTAGGAGAAAATGATTGGAGTGATGGTTAGTTAAAATTATGTGAGTGGATGAATAGTGAATTAAGGTTGATGTGATGTGTAAGAATGATAGGTTGATATTTTTATTATATTAATAATATTAATGATAGTTGGGTTAAATTAAAGTTGAGCTAAAAAAAAGTGATTGAGTTAAAAATATTTGAATTTTTTTGGATAAGTTTTGTATCCAAGCATCCTCTTAACTGACTTGCTTGGGAGTTAAAGCCCCTGGTTTTTTATTTTCTGCAGAGTAGCCCTTCTATTCTATTATACTGTACACAGAGATCAATAAGGACTGCTAATTGAAATAGAAACCATTGCTTAGTCAAAATCAGTAATGATGGCTATCTCCAACTTTTGTCAGTATTACTGAAAATTTTATAAAAATGTAAAAACAAAGACCTGGCGTGTTTTATATAAAGTTATTGGATGTAACAATTAACTAGTTATTATTTATGCTTATTATGAAATGTAAAAAATTTAGATAAATATGAACAAGCAATTTTTTAATGTAAATTTTATGCTTCAAAGTCCTAATACTATTATCTCTTAAAGATTTTTTACATCAAATTAGCAATTAATTACTTTATACATAATTAGGAAAATTCAAAAGAGAAAATACTAGGGCAACATAACTTGGGTGGAAAATTGTATTAAAGTACATAACATAACTTGGGTATGATCTGATTACACACCTAGGTCAAGGGCAGGCTTCCTTGTCATAAATAAATAAATAAACAAATAATGTTCAAGTTTATGGTTTAATACTATTTCAATAATTTATTTACTCGTATGGTTATATATATTATTATTTTTTGCATTAAAAGTGAACTGCTCGAATAGCTTACGCAATGCGCTACGCCATTTCCGCTACGCAATATAAGGACCAAAACGCGACGCGTTGCGCAATGCGCGTTTTAAAACACTGGTTACATGTAAATAATTGTATTGGAATTTGCATTCAATTTCTCTTTGCTAAATAAATGCTTCAAATACATCTATTACCATGAAATAAATATTGTTAATTCCTATGTATTATTTACCATTCAAACAATATCATAATTATTTGTTACAAATAATTACTTATTTTATTCATAATCAGTTATTGTGAATATGCATTATAAATTTCCATTAAATATTTTTCTGCAGTGAGTGACATAATTTTTCGTTACAAATAATTTTCAATATTATACATAAATTTTTATTATGAATTCTCATTTAATATTCCACTTATTATTTGTTCCTCTTCCCGTTCGTGAGTACGAATTCATTTCCTTATCTATTATATTTTTTTCTTATTAAAAAAAATTATCAATCTCATTAATTAACCATTATAATAAATTTTAAAGTAATATTTTTTATCTAAAGTCATTTTTTTATTCGTTTCGAACATCAAACAAAATATTAAATTTTCAGCTATATTGGGAAATCTCAAGGTAAAATAGAAAAAATCATAATTAATGTGATATCCACATTTAATATAATTTTTATATAATTTTTATGTTGGTATCTATGCGACATATATGTAAATGAACTTTTAAATCTATATTTATTAGTGTTTTGTGACCCGGAGCCGGAACCTGTCTAGGTGGGGTATTTGGACTGGGCAACAAAGGACCCGGTCAAAATTCGGCCTTGACCCGGCCGACCCAGGGCATTGACCCGGTCCATATAATTTTTTTTTAATTTTTTTATTTTTTTTGTTTTTTAAAAATAAAACTATGTATATATGTTTATATGAGATACATATTATTAACATTTTAATGTACAAATTTTATACACAAAATATTTAATTTTGTTGCTTTTATGTATATTTATATGAAAAAAATACTCTATATATAAATTTAAAAATTTCAAAATTAATTATCCGGTTCACCAATTGACTCGGTGACCTGACGGTTGAACCGGTCACCCGACGGTTGAACCGGTGACCCGAGGACCTGCCCGGGTCGATTACCGGGTCGGGTTTAAAGATTATGATATATATATATATATATATATATATATATATATATATATATATATAAGCAGAGCAACTGAAAAAAATTTTGTTTTCCATGCAAAAATTCATTTAATAGATTGAACTAAATTTGTCAAAATTTATGCATGATATATCATTAAAATAACAAGAAAAAATATTTGTTACATGTAAATAATTGCATTGGAATTTGCACTCGAATTAGACTTTGCTAAATAAATGCTTCAACTACATCTATTACCATGAAATAAATATTGTTAATTTCTATGTATTATTTACCATTCAAACAATATCATAATTATTTGTTACAAATAATTACTTAGTTTACTCATAATCAGTTATTGTGAATATGCATTACAAATTTCTATTAAATATTGTTTTGCAGTGAGTGACATAATTTTTCATTATAAATATTATTTAATATTATACATAATTTTTTATTATGAATTCTCATTTCAATTAATATCCCACTTATTATTTGTCTCTCTTCCGGTTTGTGAGTATGATTTCATTTCCTTATATATTATATTTTTTCTTATAAAAACAAATTATCAATCTCATTAACTAACCATTAAAATAAATTTGAAAGTATTTTTTTTATATAAAGTCATTTTTTATTTGTTTCGAACATCAAACACAATATTAATTTTTCGGTTATAATGGAAAATTTTAAGGTAAAATAGAAAATATTATAACTAATGTGATATCCACATTTAATATAATAAATAAATATTTTATATAATTTTTATTTTGGTATCTATACTGCATATATATAAATGAACTTTTAAATCTATATTTATATTTATATATATACAAAAGCAAAGCAGCTCCAAAACATTATTTAATAGATTGAACTAAATTGTGTCAAAATTTAGGCATGATATATCATTAAAATAACAAGAAAAATATTTGTTACATGTAAATAATTGTATTGGAATTTGCACTCCAATTTCTCTTCGCTAAATAAATGCTTCAACTACATCTATTACCATGAAATAAATATTGTTAATTTCTATGTATTATTTACCATTCAAACAATATCATAATTATTTGTTACAAATAATTACTTATTTTAGTCTTAATTAGTTATTGTGAATATGCATTACAAATTTCCATTAAATTATTTATTTGCAGTTAGTGACATAATTTTTCGTTATAAATAATATTTTATAATATACACAAATTTTTATTATGAAGTCTCATTTCAATTAATATCCCACCTATTATTTGTCCATCTTCCCGTTTGTGAGTATGAATTCATTTCCTTATGTATTATATTTTTTTCTTATAAAAACAAATTACCAATCTCCTTAATTAACCATCAAAATAAATTCTAATGTAATATTTTTTTTTATCTAAAGTCATTTTTTTATTCGTTTCGAACATGAAACACAATATTAATTTTTTGGTTATGTTGGGAAATTTCAAGGTAAAATAGAAAAAATCATAACTAGTGTGATATCAACTTTTAATATAATAAATAAATATTTTATATAATTTTTATTTTGGTATCTATATTGCATATATATAAATGAACTTTTAAATCTATATTTATATATATACAAAAGCAGAGCAGCTAAAAAAAAATTGTTTTCCGTTCAAACTTCATTTAATAGATTGAACTAAATTTTGTCAAATCTATGCATGATATATTATCAAAATAACAAGAAAAATATTTGTTACATGTAAATAATTGTATTGGAATTTGCAATCCAATTTCTCTTTGCTAAATAAATGCTTCAACTACATCTATTACCATGAAACAAATATTGTTAATTTCTTTGTATTATTTACCATTCTTTTTTCTTCGGAACGATAGAAATATTATAAATCAAAACGCACAAATGTGCAAAGTAAGTGGGGCTAATCACCAGCAAGCATATTCTCTCGTGGAGAGCGATGAAATTCTCTCGTGGAGAGCGATCTCATTGGCAGAATTTCTGATCCTTTTCTGAACTATTCTCGCCGTATTTATTCAGGTATAGCCGTTTTTGTCATATCTCTCTTCAGTATTCGTAGCTTGCAGCAAATTTGGGTGCATTTTTCATCCTAGGGTTCTCCTGTCATGGAAACCCATCGATGTGTGGGGCAGGATGAAGATCTTGCAATTCGACTACAGGGTTTTTCATTATCTGATAGAGAGCACAAGTTCATCGACATCGCCAAAGCAGACATAAAATTTAGTGACGAAGAATGTAGGCGCAGTTTATTTCGGAAAATCATAGGTGATCGAAGGGCCAGTTGGATAGGAATCAAACGCTCCATGTCAAACATCTGGCGACTGCAACAATCCATGGAGGTCAAGGAACTCGGACCAAACTACTTCCAATTCATTTTTCAAAACTGGGACGATCTCCTCAAAGTTTCCCAATGAACCAATTGGATTTTTGACAACCAATATCTCATTTTGGCAGAATGGCAGGAGGGGCTATCTCTGAACCACCACATATTCACAGAACTGGACTTCTGGGTACAGGTCTTCAACATTCCTCTCAATTGGCTCAGCACGGAGGTGGGGTAAAAAATCGGAAGTGTTTTCAAAAGGGTAAATAACGTTGTTGTAGTTGGTGCCGGCAGCCATTGGGGCCGAGTTATGCGTTTAATGGTCACGGTGGACCTAAAAGAAGCTTTACCTCGCTGCGTACATATTAGACTGGATAATCGAGAGGTGATTACAGGGTTCAAGTACGAGAGGTTGGTTAATCATTGTCACTACTGCGGTCATATTGGTCACCTGGAAAGGGACTGTGTTGTTAGAATCCAAGATATTAAAGGAAGGCCAATTTGGCGATTGGATGTGTGCTTCTGATTTCCAAAACTGGTCTGGCTTAGGAAATTCTAATCCTCGGAGCCATCATCAATCCGATACCACTCCATCCATGTCGCAACCTAACCCTCTCAATACTTCCAATAGCCAAGCAGAGGATAGCAATCAAATTATTCCAGCCCGAGAGGAATCCTCTCACCTCCCATCTCAAACAGAGGAAACTCCATCCCCTACCCAACCGCAACCAAATTTGAATTCCACACCCAACTCTATTATGATGATTGAAAATGCCTCTTATTTTTCCCAGGGAAACATGGACATTGAGCATAACAATATCCAACTAACTGAAACCTACCCTGACTCCTCGATAGTCGCAAATGCAAAAGACAAATCTTGGAAGAGATCAACCAGCAAGGATGGTCGCCTCATGAGACAAGAGGATCGAACTTCCATTGTACCTGCTTCAACAAGTGGCAAAAGACAGCGAGAAGACCAGGATCCACCCATTGAGGAGGATGATCTTTCCCTTCATTCTATTTCTGAAGACCGCAAGAAAATAAAGATCTCAAAAGCACAGGTGGGGGTTGCCAGCCTCAAATGGCACCCGAGTGATAAATGCTAGCTGCGGTGTGGAACTGTAGAGGGCTGGGTGGGTCCTCTACGGTTTCCCAAATCCGAGAGTCTTGCAAGGTTCACCATCCAGTTTTTCCTTTTTTATCAGAAACTCGAAACAAGCAAGGTTTTGTTAAGTCAGTCTGCAAAAAGCTAGGCTATGAAGAGAGATATGCAATAGTTGATCCTCATGGCCAAAGTGGAGGATTATTACTTCTCTGGGATACTGAAGTTAGTATTTTGCAAGTCATCAACAAATCGTTCTACATTGCTGTGGAGTATACATTTAAGGATGAGCCCTCATCTTGGGGCATCTTTATCTACTTCAGCACAGAAAAACCAACTAGAATAGGTCAATGGGTTGATCTCCTAACAGATAAATCAAATTGGGGAGAGAGATGGTTTATCATGGGAGACTGAAACGACATTAGATTCAAGGAAGATAAGAAAGGTGGCAGAATCAGAAATGGTAGTAGCCTGCAGGATTTTAACAATTTCATTTTCAATATGGAGATGGAAGAATTAAACATGGTAGGCTATCCATATACATGGGCTAACAACAGAGACATGGAGGGCTTTGTGGAGGAAAAATTATACCGAGCTTTTGCTTCCATTGGATGGCTAGACCAGCACCAGAATGTCACAGTGAAGAATGTGCTGAAGGGAGCCTCTGATCACTCAATGTTGTTACTTGACACAGGGATTATACATCCAAAATTCAAGAGGAGATTTAGCTTTGATAAGAGATGGCTGAGTATGGAGGGCTGCTCAGAAGTGGTGCATAAGGCTTGGGCTACTCAACAGCTTGGTACTCCCTTGTACATTCTGAAAGAGAAAATTAAGGCCACTAGGCTAGCCCTTCTACATTGGAGCTCTCAATTCAGGGCTCAGAGACAAAAAGAAATTCAAGAACTGACACACCAACTGGAGATCCTAAATACCACAGGGAGAGAAAAGGACTGGGACAGCTGGACAGAACCATTAGAGATCTCAACACAACTCATCAACATGAAGAACAGTTCTGGCAACAGAAAGCTAGACATTTATGGTTGAAACATGGGGATGGAAACTCAAAGTTTTTTCATGCTTTTGTCACGCACAGAAGGAAACTAAACTCCATTACAAGGCTGGTGGATGCTAATAACCACAGCTTTCAATCTCAACCAGCCATTTCAGAACATCACAGATTTTTATGGTGCACTGTTTACTTCTGAAGGCTCATGGGTAGGAGAGAACCTACTGAACCTCATTCCACAGACAATAACAGCTGAGATGAACAACAACTTGCTCAAACCTGTGGAAGAGGAAGAGGTTAAATCAGCTCTGTTCAGCCTTGCTCCTGATAAGGCTCCAGGGGAAGAAGGTATGAGCCCATTCTTTTATCAGCACTTCTGGGAATGCATTAAAAATGATGTCACAGCTGCAATCATGAGTTTCTTTTCCTCTGGCATGATGCTTAAGTATTGGAACAAGACTCTAATCACACTGATCCCTAAATGCCATAACCCTGAAACCATTGGCTAATGCAGACCTATAAGCCTCTGCACTGTGGTGTACAAGGTCATTTCCAAGCTCCTAGCTCTGAGATTGCAAGTCTGCCTGGATCCTTGCATTAGTTCAAGCCAATCAGCATTCATAAAAGGGAGACAACTCCTAGACAACGTGATAATTGCACAAGAGGTGTTTCACTTCCTAAACAGACACAGAACAGGTCACCACTGCTTTATGGCTTTGAAATTGGATCTCATGAAGGCTTTTGACAGGGTGGAGTGGAAGAGTCTCCAAGGAATAATGCTGAAAATGGGATTTGCTCCTCTGTTCATCAAGCTGATTATAGAATGTATCTCCTCTACATCTCTGGCTTTTAACATTAATGGGTCAATCAGCAAATCAATATTCCCAACAAGGGGAATAAGACAAGGAGACCCTTTGTCACCATATATCTTTATTATTGTTGCTGAGCTGCTTTCCTCAATGATCACCAATGCAATCCACTTAGGCCTTTTGTCTGGTGTCAGAATCTCCAAAGAAGGTCCCTTGCTATCTCATCTTCTTTTTGCAGATGATGCTTTGCTATTTTGTAAGGCAAGTGTGGACCAAGTTCAGAATTTGTTGACTATTTTGGAAAACTTCAGACTGTTCACAGGTCAGAGGGTGAACTTGAGCAAATCAGCTGTATTCTTCAGCAAGAACACTTCTCCCACCTTGCAAATGAATATATGTGCTCAGCTTCCTGGAATTACAACTCATCAATCCACTAGGTATCTTGGCTTGCCACTTGGAATTGGGAAATCAAAGAAAGAAGCCTTTGACTTTGTTCTTACTTCAATCAGAAATAAACTTAACAGTTGGAAGAACAAGCTCCTCTCTCCAGCTGGGAGAGAGGTATTGATAAAGGCAGTTCTGAATGCTATTCCCATCTTCACAATGGCTTGTTTCAAACTACCTGTTTCCATACTCAAAGAGATTTCCAGCATTTGTGCCTCATTTTGGTGGAGCAAGGGGGAAAACCAAGACCCAGGCATTCACTGGAGAGCCTGGGACAAATTGGCTATTCCAAAAACAGAAGGAGGCTTAGGCTTCCAAGATGTAAAACTGTTCAATGAAGCTCTCATTTGTAAGCAACTATGGAGAATCACAGCTGAACCAAACCTTTTAGTAAGCAAAGTTCTCAAAAGCAGGTACTTTCCCCCCTCATCTATTTTTTATGCCACTAAAAATCAAAACTGTTCCTGGTTGTGGAGTTGTTGGCTGCAAGTCCTTCCTATTTTTGCTAAAGGATTCAGAATCCAAATAAGAAATGGACAATCAACCAAAATTTCTGATGCTAACTGGATTCCATCGCTGAAAATCCCAAAGCCTAATCTGCTAGACATTGCAAGGGACCACCTCATTTGGGTCAAAGATCTTTTACACACCAATGGGAGAAGCTGGAATGACTGGTTGATCTCACAGGTTTTCAATTCAGAGGAGTGTCAGGCCATATTGAAGATCAAATCTCTGAATCCTGACAAAGAAGACAGAATGTACTGGGGCTGGGATAGCAAAGGAAAATTTTCAGTCTCCTCCTCTTACTCTTACCTCATTGACCAGAAGCTACAAAAAATGGATATTCCACAATGTAGCAGAACCCATCAGTCTGTCATCAAAGCAAGGGAGAGGATTTGGAAATTGAAGGTGCCTCAGAAACTTAAACACTTCTTATGGAAGTGTTGCTCTAACATTCTACCTGTCAAAGCCAATTTAATGAAGAAAGGAATCCACCTGGATCCCATATGTCAAGCCTGTGGTGATGGAACTGAAACTGTGAACCATGTTTTCTTCCAATGCTCCAAAGCTAAAGCCCACTGGGACATTAGCCCGGTGCTGTGGGATGACCTCTGTACAGCTGAAATCAATTTCAAAACTTGGTGGTGGCAGGTGTGCACTATCCCAAAATCTGAAGTGGCTGAGGCTCGCATCCAACTCACAACTTACTTATTATGGTGGCTATGGAAGTCCCGCAACTTATGGATTTTTCAAAAGACTCAAATGCCAGTTACAGCATTAATGAAGGCAGCCATGAGGGAATGGAAGGAATTTTCAGCTATTTCTTAGAATTTCTCTCCGTGGTTTTATTATTATTAGTTTGTGTCAGTTGGTTTGGCGCTTGTTTCTAGCTTTCTTTTTCTGTTTCCTGGAAATGTACTTGCTGTACTAGGCATTGGCAGTGGTATGGTAGGTTGTTTCTTTTTTTTGCTTTTTATTTTCTATATCCCGTCTGTGAGATTTCTAGGCCGCTTCTTAGCGTGTCCTCTCATTTTTTCCTTATTCGGCTGTTGGCCTAGTCTGTATTTGAACTTGGTTCCCTTTAAGTAATGGTATATCATCTCTTTCGTTTCTAGCTGAATAATACAACCAACAGCTGAAAAAAGTTGGAGGACAGGTCAGAGACCGCCTAGAACCGCAGCTAGCCAAGCTAAAAACCAAAAACAAGACTCAAACACAACCGACACTACAACACAAACAAAGAAATGCAAAGCTCCCCACGGGAGAATATGGAACGCTTCCCACAGGAAAATACCCGAACATAGCCGGGCTCACACAATTCAGGGGCCAACAACCCAAACCAAAAACACCTAACGAAAAAAACACAGACTCAAACAAAACAAAACAGGATAAAAACAAAATAACAATGGGCATGCCCTTCCGCAGCAGACAAGCGGGCTGAACAACAGAGAAACAATCAATCTCCAAGAAGGATCCCAAGCCCAAGGAGCCACTTCCGAAACTGCAGAACCGCCTATACAGAAGCGAAACCCAGACCCTGAATCAACTAGGAGTCGACCCACCTCCAACCGAGAGAACAACGAAACCATCTCCCTGCGTCGGCATGGCCCGAACTCGTCTAACACCACTAGCCAAGCCCAGACGCGCCGGGCACCCCACCAACACCAAAACCAGATGATCGAAGGGTTAGAGAGGCTCGGTCCTGCAGCCCCGGCTTGTCCAACGCAAGATGTCGGGGCTATAGGAGCCCCGCCCCATCCGCAGACCCACAAACCCCCAAACACCACCGCAAAGAACCAGCGATCAACGACAAAATCCCATAGGAAGCCCCGTTGGAGAAGGTAGAAACGACCGAAGGGAACTCCAATCGCAAATAAACAAGAGAGAGAAAGAAAGGGGCTTACCACCGGCAATCGAAGCTCCACCGGCGACCGAGACCATATATTTGGCCCAAACTGTCAACTGAGAAGGCAAAGGTTCTTATATTTGTATTTGTATTTAACATTGGAATGGAATGAGAATTTATTTAACTTTGGAATAGAATCAATTTGGTTCAAGAGTTAAGAATTTAAGTGAATGCTTGATTGCTTTGCGCCTTTGCAAGTATGGAATCAGAGCATATATTTTTTTAAGTTCAACTTTTTTTTATCCGTTTTGTCCCTGTCCCAAACCATTTTGTCTCGGTTCTGATTGATACCGATCCGTTTGAGACGAGGTCTCGTCCCGGAACGTTCCCGGAACGGTTCATAAAAACGGGACAGGTGGTCAAATTCCGGACCGTCCCGGACTGCGCCCACCCCTACTTATATGACCATGAAATAAATTTTGTTAATTTCTATGTATTATTTACCATTCAAACAATATCATAATTATTTGTTACAAATAATACTTATTTTAGTCATAATCAATCATTGTACAAATTTCCGTTAAATGTTTTTATGCTTTGTGAGTGACATAATTATTTGTTACAAATAACATTTAATATTATACATAATTATTTATTATGAATTCTCATTCCAATATCACATTTATTGTTTGTCTCTCTTCCCATCTATGAATATGAGTTCCTTTCCTTATATATTATATTTTTTTCTTGTAAAAATAAATTATCAATCTCATTTAATTAATCATTAAAATAATTTTTAAAGTAAATTTTTGATTTAAAATCATTTATTCATATATATATATATATATATTTTATTTTTTGAACATCAAACAAAATATTAATATTTTCGGTTATATTCGAAATGTTTCAAGGTAAAATAGAAAAAAAATCATAATTAATACAATATCTGCATGTAATATAATAAATAAGTATTTTTATAGTTTTTAATTGGTATCTATATTGCATATATATAGATAAACTTTTAGATTCAATATGTCAATTTAAATTTCTATGTCGTTTATTTTAACATACGCATGTTCAATGTTTACATATAAATATCTAATAATAGTAAGATTTAAATATAAATTTGAAATGAGACATGTTTTTAGTTGGAGTCTATCTGTCCGATTTAATTGCAAAACACATCAATTAAGGATGAAATTAATGTAGACCGGCTTTTTAGCTATAAAATAACAATACAATCAAATGGTGGAAATAGAATGCATTAATTGTTCTTTGACTTTTCTTCCTACTAAATTTAATAAATAGGATGACTTATTATATAAGTATAGATAGATTAAGTTACTTTTTTGGCAGTCAACACAATTCACGGAAATCACGTCACAGAAGACGTGGAGAGAGGCAGAGGTTACGAAAAATCATAACTTGGAAAAGAAAATCCCAACTGTTGCGAGTGATTTTCGGAAAGAAGAGAAGGTTGTAGAAGCAAAACTAAATAATACAGAGGACAACGCCATTTCAATTGCTGCCTTTCATTGAGAAACAAATTACCAATTTGCTAATGGGACACGTGTCACCATTTTTAAGTCTACTAAATGGGACACGTGTCGACATTTGAAGCCCTCTAACTTCTTCACATATATAATAGAGATATATGATGGAATTTTCGTACACATTAATCAAATATGTAATCATCTCTTATTAATCTGATATTATATTATTTTATATCTCTATGTAATTCTAAGAAATTACAAGTAACTATTAAATTATTTGTATTGAGTACCTCATTCCTAAATAATACCTTTTAATTTAAATTGTAAAAAGTCTAATTATTCACAAACTCTTATGTGAGCTGGAGTAAGGTTTAGTCAAGTCAACGTATCATTCTTTTCTAAACAAAATGCAAACTTTTTTTTTTTTTNATCATATAACAAAAATACGAACTTAGACTTCTAAATTTCATACTTTTGTTTATTTTATTTTACTAGTAAAGTGCACGTGCGATGCACGTGGCGACGAATGCTTTTTACCGATTAAATTTAGTAAGATAAATTAATTAATTTATTACACATAGGACTGCAGGAACAAAATAAAATGTAGAATAAATTAACTTTTCATGCATTTTACTTTAAATATAAAAATGTTGTCGTAATATAAAAAGATTTAAGTATCATATTTCAACTCCAACAAAAATATATGAAAAATGAGTTCCTAATGAAAAAACAATAAATGACTAAATAAAGACATAATGTATATTATAGATGCATGAGTTCTTTTATTTATTTATGTTAGATTCAAGAGTCATTTTCTTTTATTTTGGTTTTGATGTTCTCATAAGAAACATTCATACTCGTTGAATTCTAATACATCAATAGTATTACAAAATTCTTCTTAATTAATTTTGCAAAACGTCTGTTTTATTCAACACTTAGAAATACTTTAGCCAAATATATAGTCAAACTTTATGATTGTATGATCATTATAAGGTATTTCTACTAATAGTTCATAAGTATCTCTGTGAAATAAACAATTGTATCATTAAATTTCTTGATATTTGTGTCATTAAAATTCTTGATATTTCTTTTAATCAATGTATAAACTACTACATTTCTCTCTCTCTCTCTCTCTCTCTCTGCACATAGACAAATTAGTACTTACCCCATGAGGTGGGAACGGATTTCATCTCTTAATAAAATTTGATTTTCCAAAATCATGTACTTCTATGAAGATGCTAAATTATTTTTTTGAAATCATCACACATTACATGAAAATATGTACTCTAAAACAAATGCGCGTATGATCGAGCACAATACACAATTATGATTGTAAATTCTTATCAAAAAGTGACAACTTATTCAACATTCAAAAATATTTTAATCAGTATTAAACATTCCCTTTTCAGTGTTATTAATTTGGAAGATAGATACCTTTCATATTCTTTCAGATTTGCAATATTTATGTGTTTAATAACATTTATTGCGTTTATTGTCCAATCTTTTGTATCATAACTAATTCTTGAAAAAAATCAAGATAAAGATCCTTCATTGATTCTTCAATAATAACAAAACAAAACAAAACAATGAGACAATATTTAGAAGTAAAATATTTCAGATGAGAAGAATTTGACTTATACTATATTATGATACTCTTAGTCATTTGTTAACTTTATTATTATGAAGTCATTATTAGAGTTTGTGGTCTATTTTATGATAATATCGAATCATTATTTATGAGAACTAATTTCTTATAGAGAATATATATTTAAATGCTAGCAACAAAAAAAGTAGTAATTTTAAAAAAAAAATTGTTTCTTGATATTAGTATTCATACTTTTCTATAAAAATTCAGAATTTTTCTTTTCCTCATTGCATTACTATTGGTTTACTTGTTTTTTATTTGTTTTATTTTATTCACAAATAATATTTTATTTCTTGAAAGAATTAGAGAATATTATATGCAATGCATTCTTTTGACGTGTTTGATAGTAATAATATACTTGATAAAAATGTAGTTTTATATTGTTTATAATATTAAAAGGATTTGAATTTATTTCCATGTTCTAATAAAATATTAAGTAACTAATTCATGTTTATATTCACAAAAAATACTTTTTACAACCATTATGGTGTTCCCTTTCAAGCAATAATTGAATAATAGTTTAACATACAACTGATTTATTTTTTTGTTTTAATTCACATATTTAATATTGGTAATAGTTGTACAATTACATCTAGTTGACTTTTTCATTAGTATGAATATTTCAAATCTATGTCAGAAAAATATACCACAAGTTTATCTAATATTATTTTATAATTAATAAAATTAATTTAACATGGATCTATAATTATTTTATAAGATTCTTTTAGGTCTATTTATTATTTTAAATTGGTATTGGTATATATATATTATTTTACATCGATGTAAATAATTATATTATTTTTATTTTATTTACAAAACATTGGTAAAATCAAATATCATGGGAAAGAAATGATATGATATATTACATATAAAAGGGTAACAAAAAAAAAATAAGTATTTCAAAATTAAGAAATTTAATGGTGTAAATTAACTAATTTTTTAACTAAAAAATTATGACTAACATACCGATTTCTTTGTTATAAATGTGCATCTCAAGTATATTTTACATTTATCATTCGCTAGCTCCAATTGATATATGACATTTATTAATTTTATATTTTTTTTTTATTTTTGAGTGGAATGTCAGTTATAAGCTTTCTCATTGTGTAGTTTTACCTTTTTATTACGTAGAACATCATCTTTACATCTTGTTTAGTATTAATATTACCTTTTCAGTAGAACATCATTCTGGCCTCTTCTTTAATTATTATAATACTAATAAAATATTTAAGGACTTTTCAACTTATATGTATTTTTTAATTACTAATTATCATAAATTAAATGATAATTACATTAAATATGTTATATTTTGTATCATTATTTAAAATTTTCAAAACAATTAACCGCACACAATATTATATATAGTGCGAATTTTTTAGTTTGATTTGGAGTCATACTTTTACTACAAGAAAATGATGAAATTCCAATAAAAACATATTACAGCGAAATTTCGAGAACAATTCTAACGAATATTTCAACGTTACAATTTTCATTTGAATTTTTCAATGAAAATTATAACAAAAATATTTTGTTGCAATCATGTGCAGATCCATGTTTGTCCAATAGTCCCGAAACTGGCATCATCCCAAAACAAATAACATAAGATATCTAACAAACATTATGGGAATATTTTTCATAATTTTAATCATGTCCTCTATTTAGAAAATAAAATTAAAAGAATAAAGACAAATAATGATTAATTTACAACTCAACCAATTATAATTTAATTCAACTCATAACGTTATTAAAATTATAACATCAATGCGGTATCCCAACTAAAGAAAATATGATATCAAAGTTTACAATTTTACGCGCTATTTCTCTCTTTTCTTTTTATTCTTGATGATATCTTATTATCTCTCTTTTGCGACATAATTTTTATCTAATTTTAGAAAATATATTTTAAGTCTTTTTTAAGTGTATGTAGAATTCTAGTTATATATTCGTAATTTATACAATCATCTATTATATTGTCGAGTCAACTATACTACAACATAAAATTTTTGTTCATAAAAAGATTTTGAAAAATGTATTATTTTTTTATGATTTTCTTATGTCGAATTGAGAAAAACTATGCTTTTTTTTTAATATTATTGAACTTATTGTGATTGTATTGATGTGTTAAAAAAAGTATTACATATGAGAAAGTTGACAAATTAAATTGTAATGACATTATGTTGTTTTGATGCAATACTTTTTGTATTAATTAGATAATGCTCTTAACATGAAATTATTTTGGATTCGCCACTGCAGCTAGTTTTTCAATGGAACTTTCATTGTTTTTCCCAATTTCAGTGACAATTTTTTTAATGGTTGAAATATGACCGAAAAAAAAAATCCAACATAAATTCATACCAAAATAAATATTAGTAATTGAGATATTAAATCCACAAAAATTTCAATGCAATTTAATTTACTCACCATTGGAATATCCAGTTAATCTTTTCAATAGAAACTATACCAATGAAATATCTGTTGGTATTTTCGTGGAATACCTTACTGTTGGATTTTTCATTATAATATGGAATTTTTGTATGCTTTCATAATCATTAAAATGTATATGTAGTAATTTTTTTATTTATTAATTATGTTTATAATTTTTCTTTTAAAATATATTAAAACATCTACTTTTTAGTCCATATAATTTTCTTACAAGTCACTCGTTATTTTATGTTGAGATTACCTATTAATTTCTCAATTGAATTACTTTCTCTACATATTAATGGAAATAAGTATTATTTTTATATGCAATATAATATTTATATATTATATTAAAAAAGCTAATAACAAATAAAAAATTATTTAAATTTACAATAATCAATTTATTTTTAAAAAAATTAAAATCTCTAACCTACATAGATTAAAGTACAAATAACTATTGTCAATAACCTAAAACTTACACCTATAATTAATAAGCACGAAAAAAGTAACAATCGTGCTCGTTTACATCGATATGTACAAGTTTTAAAAGTTTTATATTTATATTTATTAATCATAACATTTTTAGTTATTACTTCTTTCATATATATTAGTAAGTATTACAACTTAATTATATTTTTAATATTATGTATCAGATTTAATATTTTCTTACTTTATATTGTTCTTTCACACACACACACACACACACACACACACACACACACACACACACACACATATATATATATATATAACTTTTAAATTTGTTAAAAAAAATGCATAATACTAAGTATATAACTTTTTTTGGTCATATGTCTTATAATATCTATTATAGTTGCACATCTTTATATTATATTATGTATAATTACAATTTTCTAATTAATATTATTATCAAATATTAAAAAAAAAGATATTTTGTACATTTTTTAATAAAGTTGATTTATTGTAATAATACATATTAATAGATAGGTGAGTAATGGTACTATATCGATATAAATTCTTGGTAAAAATAATTAATTTTCAACGTATATAAGCATATTATGATTCACTATATATTTTAAATTAATTTGAAGATAATGATGGATAAAAGTACAAATAACTATTGTCTATCACCTAAAACTTACACTTAGAATTAATAGGAACAAAAAATTAACAAGCGTTTAATAACACCTGAATTGCGTTAAGAAATTGAATCCACCAAAAAGCCAATATTAGCTCTCTTAATTCCTTTAATAGTGACTCAACTCGTTTACATCGATAAGTACATGTTTTAAAAGTTTTATCTTTATTTTATTAACTATAACATTTTATTGTTACTTTTTAATATTTATTAATAAGTGTTACAACTTAAACGGATTTTTAATATTATTTGTCAAATTTAATATTTTTTATATTGTTATTTTATATGTTTATATATGTGTATACATACATATATATATATATATATATATATATATATAATTTTTATATTTGTTAAAGAATACATAAAATTAAGTATGGAACCTTTTGGGTCATATGTCTTATTATATATCAATTAATTGTACATCGTTCTATTTTATTATATATAAGTACAATTTTTTCATTCATTACATGAAAATAAATAGGTTGGGTTTTAGTATTATACATTTTCATAAAATTATTCTAACCTTATTTTAAGCAAAGAAATTGGGTTAATTAGAAGTTTCGATTGCAAAACAATCATTCAACAATTAATCTCTCATACTATTACACAAATTATTACTTTTTATAGGTTATTTTGAAAGAAAAAAACTGTTTCTTTACTTTATGGGGTTATGAGGACAACATTATGGATTTCAATTTTATTACTTATAGTTATTAATAATAGATTAGTAATGGTGATATATGATATAATTATTGGTAAAAATAAATAATTTTCTGCGTATAGGCATATCACGATTCTTTAGATATCTTAATTAATTCGTAGAAAATTGTATGATCAAAATAAAATCATGCTGCTCAACTAATATCCCATTCGACATGAAAAAATGGGACCGGGTTTTAGTATTATATAATTTCATAAAATTATTCTAATCTTATTTTACGTAAAGAAATTGAGTAGATTAGAAGTTTAGGTTGCAAAATGATTGTCTCAATAAAATTATATCTCATATTATTACATAATTTATTCTTTTTTATATGTTATTTTGAAAAATAATTATTTATATAGTTTGTGGTCGTTATGAGGACAAACAACATCGATTTTAAATATTTTACTTATAGTTATTAATAAACTTGTAAAATTAAATAAATATTGTTGAAACAGTTATCTTATTTGATAGGGTACTTACGGTTAAATAAACTCTTAAATTTTATTGAGAAAATCATAAAAGTATTTAAGAATCTTGAATAATATCAATAAATAAAATATTTTATTTATTAAATTTTGAATTATAATCGTTTATAGAGCACTCAACTTGAAAATTAATTGCTCAAATAAAATAATAATAATAATAATAGTTAAAATGTCAGGAACATTTTTATTAATAATTGAATGAAAAATTTCAAATAATTTAAGTCTTAATAATTAAAAAAATTACACAACTTGATATTAATCAACTAATGGTCACGTGAATATTCGTTAACTCTATTAGCTTTGCGACCAAAATTTGAAAATACAAACCACTAAACAATGACGATTTTTTGTGGGATCAAAATTCAATCTAATAAAACTAAGGTGCAATCTAATTCTAGTTCTAAATACAAGAGTTTATTTTTTTTAAATAATGATCTAGTTAAATGAATTCTTCCATTTTTCTAGTTTGTTAGATTATGTATATATTCTACGTGTGCATGATTTCGGTAATATTTTAGGTATCTTCTCTTAATTAAAGTTATGTATGTATCTTAGAAATTATTTATTATATAAAATTAACCTCTCAACTAAGTTATCATGTTTTACCAAGATTTATCGTTTTGTTAAAAGATAGGTAAACAAATAGTTGAGAATATTTAGATCTTTTATAAGTATTTATTATGTTGTTTTTGTTGCAAAATTTTTTGTTTAAGTAAATTTTATATATTAAAATCATTATATATGATTACGATTTTATCATCAAAATTATATTAAAAATAAGGACGTTATTCAAAACAAAAATTCAATATCATTTCAAAACTTTGTTGTTTGGGTTAATGTTGAGTTGATTTTTTAGAGATATTGAAGAAAACGGTTTGGGAGATATGTGGAAGAAACCAAATTCTTGAAGAATAATGGTGTGAATATTGTGGTTGATTTTTAAGAGATATGGAATGTTTTGTTCATTTAATTGTATTAAATGAATAAAATATTAAATGAGAATTAGTGTATTACTAATTTGAGGTTAAAAATATGTGAAATAAGGGAAACTTAGGTGCATATTAGTTATTAATAAAAAAAATATAAGATGGGATATATATTATGTTATTACTAATTTGCCATTAAAAATATACCAAAGTAAGGATATATTAGTTAGTTCTTTCTTTTACAAAAACACTCGTCCTTTTATAGTAGTATTTTGAGTTACTATTTTAGTTAGCACAACATTTAGACATAGAATATAATAAAACATTTGGACTAAATATTACATAAGATTATTTTGTAGATATTGTTTACAAGAACCAATTTGTTTTGGTGGACTTATGTGGAAGAGTTATTTTTTTTCCAATAGCTACTTAGCTAAGAGAATCATAACGATTTCTTCAAAGACCACTTCAATCTCCATCATTTTTAGTAAAATTTAGAATTATTTGAGTCATACTTTGGGCGTGTATCGTAATAGTTTTCAATGTTACGCCGTTATTTATTTAATTAAATATTAGTGATTACCAAAAAAAATAAGATTTGAAGAGTATTAGTTATTACTAATTTGCCATTAAAATTAAGTCAAAATAAGGATTTTTTAAGTAGTTCATTTGTTAATTGAAAATATAAAATAAGATAGGTATTACTATATTACTAATTTGCCATTAAAAATATGTCAAAGTAAGGGTTTTTTCGGCAGATCATTATTTTTACAAAATCACTCGTCCTTTTATAGAGGTATAGATAGATAGATAAATAGATAGATATAGATATAGATAGATAGATAGATAGATATAGATAGATAGATAATATATTTTTTAAATAACAAATGCAATACAAATAGAGGGAGGTAAAAAATAATGAAGCTATATTCAGAGATGAAGTAAGCGAGAAGGAAAGCCTTGACGGGTTCTTTGCCTTTCTCATTCGGTAGTCCGCCGTGGCTTTGACTTGCCTGCTAGCTATCCATTTCCTGCTCGCTTGCGTGCTTAGAACCTGTCATCTACCTAAAGATAACCAAAAAAGGTAGTTGACTACTTGCTTGTTAAAGGATTTCCAGTAGCTACCCGTAGACGCTAACTCATATGCCGTTGCCTAAGCTCGATTACAAAATATCAATCTCATTAATTAATCATTAAAATAAATTTTAAAGTAATTTTTTTATTTAAAGTCATTTTTTTATTCGTTTCAAACATCAAACACAATATTAATTTCTCGGTTATATTGGGAAGTTTCAAGGTAAAATAGAAAAAAATTATAACTAATGTGATATCCAAATTTAATATAACAAATATATATTTTATATAATTTTTATTTTGGTATCTATCCAGCATATATATAAATGAAATTTTAAATCTATATTTATATATATACAAAAGCAGAGCAGCTGAAAAAAATTGTTTTCCCTCTAAAACTTCATTTAATAGATTTAACTAAATTTTGTCAAAATTTATGCATGATATATCATTAAAATATCAAGAAAAATATTTGTTACATGCAATGTTTTAAATAGCGCAGATTTCATAAAAAACGCCCTATAGCGCATATATTTTTGCGTAGTTTCAAAATAACGTGCGTTTTTATGACGTGACACGGTTTTTATGCGAAAACGTACGCTATTTACGCAATAGCATACATTGCGGACGCTATTTGAGACTTAAATTTTTAGGACAATGTTACATGTACAATTGTAGTTTACAACATTGGTTAACAACTTCGTTAAAACTATCATTAACTTAAATCTCAACCATACATTTATTTGCATCTCAACCATCCACATCATACCACATCATGTCGTCATTGAATGTTGTACAAAAAAATTGTACAAATAACTTTTTCCAAATTTTTATAAGCAGAAAAAGAAAAGAAAAGTAAAATTGAAGCCTCAAGAATCTGACTGGGCAGACAAAGCATTCTCATGTTTGCATTGCCACGTCAGAAAGAGGCTCCAGTAAAGATACTCCCTCAGCACAATCATCACGCGGGTCCATGCAGCTACAAGGCTCTCCCATGCAAGCTGAAATATTGTCTTGTAGTGCTTGTGCTAGGTGTCTAAGGTTTTAGTGCACTTGTGTGAAGAACCAATAGAATAGCTTACACATGTTTCCTATCCATTCTACCTTAGGTACTATATATAGCTTGTAAAGGGCTCAGCCGAAGATAAGAAATATACACTACATTCCATATGAACAAAAGAAGTTAGTATTGATGTGAACTTTACAGATTGCAGAAATTATGAGATCCATTTGCTATTTTCGTGTACATGTCTTTGTCATGCTTTTCCTTGAAATTTTAGTTTTTAAGATTGCAGAAATTATGAGATCCATTTGCTATTTTCGTGAACATGTCTTTGTCATGCTTTTCCTTGAAATTTTAGTTTTTTTCTAATTGGCTGGGCTTTATTATAGTTCTCCTTTTGCTTAACAAGTATAGCTGAAACGTAATTTTAAAATTTTAAAAGTTATGTGTATCGGCTAGCGTTAAGCGACTGTAAAAGCAGTAGTGTAGGGATTTTTGTTCGATCTTTTATTCTGCAAATACAAACGTCGCATATTATTCCTTTAGTTGGTGCATAATATTTTTTGTACAATTTATTTTTTGGAAAATTCTAAACAGTTTAGGCTAATGAACCTGCGACAATTAGTCGAAACAATTTTGCATACCAATCGCACAACAGTCGTAGTATAATCGAAGATTTTTTTAAATAAAAATTATTTTTGGAAATTTTCTATTCTACGACACATAATTGCGACAAACAAACGTCGCATATTATTCGCCGAGTTGGTGCATAATAATTTATTTTATAGAATTTAATTTTTGGAAAATTCTAAATAGTTTAGGCTAATGAACCCGCGACAATTAGACGATACAATTTCGCATACCAACCGCACAACAGTCGTAGTATAATCGAAAAAATTTTTTAAATAAAAATTATTTTTGGAAATTTTCTATACTGCGACACACATAATTGCGACATACAAACGTTGCATATTATTCTCCGAGTTGGTGCATAATAAGTTTTTTTGTAGAGTTTAATTTTTTGAAAATTCTTGTTTAGGCTAATGAACCTGAGACTATTAGTCGAAAATTTTCCGCACAACAAACGCATAACATTCGTAGTATAATCGAAGAATAATTTTTTTTTAAAATTTGTTTTTGAAAATTTTCTATTATGAGACTTACAAACGTCGCATATTATTCGCCTAGTTGGTGCATAATAGTTTTTGTAGAATATAATTTTTGGAAATAGGCTAATGAACCTGCGACAATTAGTCGAAACAATTTCGCATGCAAACCGCACAACATTCGTAGTATAATCAAAGAATTTATTTAAACAAAAATTATTTTTAGAAATTTTCTATTCTGCGACACACATAATTGCGACAAACAAACGTCGCATAATTCATTAGCAGGTTAACCGAAGGATCTTCGCATACCCTCTTTTTGTGTAAAACGATTATTAAAATATTTTGTGTTCGAAATGGTCTGATAAATGCGATTCTTTATGCGACCGTCTCACAACGTATATGCGTTTATTCGCAGGTTTACCGCAGGGTATTAAACTGCGAAAGAGATACGGAAACTAAACCATTATATTTATTTGTTTATTAAAGATGCATCGGAATTACGAAAGTATGACGCTTGTTACGCGAATATTACTCGACTGCTGTTTTTTTTGCATATTTTGTCTTATGGTTTATTATTTAAAACAAAAACAAAAAAAAAAAAGAAAAAAATAAAGCGAAACGTCTGATATACGCTACTTTCACAGTTGCACCTCTCCAGAGAAGAAATCAAAAAAGAAAGAGGGGGCGAAAAATTGGGTTTCCATCTTGCGACATTAATTCGCATAGTTAGAAGCGACATAACTATTAGAAATTTAAGAAGAAAAAAAGAACCAAAAATTATGAACGACCTCGACATCATGGACTTCTTAGGAGATGATGAAGAATTGACGAATCTAGCTATTCAAGTGGCGGCCGACCAAGCAGGTGGCTTAACGGCTATTGCGGTCGATGACTCAATGACTGTCGTAACGGGTATGGCGGGCGGCAACTCAGCGACTGAAGGCACGGGTCGGGAGGCCATCTCTTCTAGAGAGGTAGCTTCTATTTGTTGCAGTTATTTAATTTAAGTTATTTAATTTCATCTGCTTTAATAGTTAAGAAATAATTGTTTTTATTTGACAATGTATAAGTAATTTGATTTGAATAATTAACAACAACAGCAACAACAACAACAACAATGTGATTGTTTAGGACTCTTGGTCGTACAAGAGACGGGAGCTGATCGGTAATTATAAAGGGCTGAAGATCAACGTTTACAACTGGCAGTATATATGTTCTGATATCAAGAAGTAGTTGGCCAAAGTTGAAGGGGCCTTTCCTGATTTCGAGGGCTCGGTCTTTGATCCGTTCCTCAAGTTTGATGATAATGCTAATGTCTCTGCAAAGGCAATGCATGGGGTTCTTTCGCACGAGGTGATTCGTGTCAGTGAACCCGAACGGATGTGATTTCGTATTGGTGACCATTTTACACGATTCTCCGCCCATGAGAATGCTATGGTGACCGCGCTTGCTTTTGGATCGTCTGCGTTTGACCCGAACTCAGCGCCTCCTCCTCCTCCATCGTCGATTTTCAATCAGAAATATAATGGTCAGCGGATCACTATGCAGAAGTTGCGTGAAGACTTCGTGGCGGGGAAGTTCAATGAAGACAAAAAGGTGATAGTGAGAGTGGCGAAGATGCTAATGCTGATGTACTTTATCATTCCTCATGACGACAAGAAGCCTCGGTACATTGATAGCTGCTGGTGGGCTTTGCTTGAGGAAGACCAGATGTGGGAAAAATTCCCATGGGGGAGTTACTCGTTTCAGTACCTGTTCGACTACTTGCAAAGGGCCCAGTACAATAAAATGAAATATCATATCTACGGATTTCATTGGGCGTTTTTAGTATGTGCTACGAGGCAATCCCTGAATTAGGTCGTACATGTGGAACATGTACCTCGGAGAGACGTCCACCACGGCTAGTTTACTGGGAACTGAGGAAGGTCACCCTTCTATATACATTTTTTTACAAACAGGTATTATTTTATCCTAAACATTTTTTATTATTATTGGTATCATTAGCAAGTGATATCCAAATTCTTTTTTATGTTCTATTTCTTTTAATTTAGTTGGAGTTGCATGAGACGCTGGAGCTGTATGAGGAGGAGAATGGCGTGTTGAACCTCTCGAATTTGAATGTTTAGGGGCCTCGATTTTTGCGACGGGCTAACCCGGCCAGTCGCTGCATGCAAGACTCAGCATAGCCGTCCACGTTGGCTTTGCAATCTCAAATGGCGGTCGACACAGTGCACCCGAGGAAGTGGGCCCGGACTGAGGGTGAAGATTGTCCGATGCACCGGGAGGAGGTGAGGCCAACAGATGGGTCGACCTTTATTGAGGATATTCGCGCATGCGTACAGGTTGAAATGGCTAATGTTATAGCGAGAATATCCTCTGAGGTGTCGGCAATCATTCTACGGGAGATGCCNCAGCGTTCCCACACCCTCTCCCCATCGAGACAGCGTTCACCCTCCACCTCTGAGACAGCCGCCGCCCACCTCTCCACCTCCAAAACTATCGCCGCCAACCCCTCCACCTCCGAGACACTCGTCGCTCCCAACTCCACCTCCGAGACACCCATCGCTCCCACCTCCACCTCCGAGACACCCGTCGATCCCACCTCCACCTCCGAGACACATGTGCTACAGTCCACTTCTTCTGCGCAGTCCTTGACTTTGGGGATTAAAGTTGATCGACAAAGACGACCAGGATATGCTGTTGTAAGTCCATATCTACCCGACGAGAGCAGACTGTATGCCAAAAATGAACAGTTCCTCAAATCCACGAATAAAGAAATGTAAGTACATCTAAAAGATCTTTTATTGTTTATATTTAAAAAAAATAACTTTTTATTATATTATTTAATAGGAGGAATGTCGACGTTAAATATGAGGTGGACCAGGACTGGTTTAAGGAGTTGATTGATCCGGCTACAATGATGTTGGACGAGGTATGTATATGTTTGTCTTGTAATATCTTAATGTATAAAAATGAATTGATGGATGATGTTTGGTTTGATTTTATAAAACCGCACGTGAAGGCATACTTGCGAATTATGTAAAGCAATCCATAATTTTTGGGGTTTCAGTCACGGGACAACATGACGGGCATTTATACCATCGTGCCGACTTCGTTTTTTGTGAGATTACATTAATCATTTCTCTTTTCCTTGTCATTCCATTTTTATTAACGAAGTTGATACATTTTTTTTTTACATTTTATTGTATTTTTGTTGTTTGTTGTATGTATGTGGCTATTCTCATACCTGAAAAAAAAATTAAACTAAATTAAATGATGAAAATTGAAAGAAATAAAAAATAAACTTTCGAGTAAAAGTGCGAAGGAGGTATGCGAGAAATATGCGGCAATTCGTATAACTGAAAGATGAAAGAAATAAAAAATAAACTTTAGAGTAGAAGTGCGAAGGAGGTATGCGAAAAAAATATGCGTCAATTCGCATAACTGAAAGATGAAAGAAATAAAAAATAAACTTTCGAGTAGAAATGCGAAGGGGGTATGCGAGAAATATGCGGCAATTCGCATAACTGAAAGATGAAAGAAATAAAAAATAAACATTCGAGTAGAAGTGCGAAGGAGGTATGCGAAAAAAATATGCGTCAATTCCCATAACTGAAAGACGAAAGAAATAAAAAATAAACTTTCGAGTTGAAATGCGAAGGGGGTATGCGAGCAATATGCGGAAATTCGCATACCCCCTCGCATAACTGAAAGATTATAGAAATAAAAAATAAATTTTCGAGTAGAAGTGCGAAGGCGGTATGCGAGCAGTATGCGGCAATTCCATAAGTGAAAAATGAAAGAAATAAAAAATAAACTTTCGAGTAAAAGTGGGAAGGGGGTATGCAAGCAATATGCGGCAATTCGCATACCCCATCGCATAACTGGAAGATTAAAGAAATAAAAAATAAACTTTCGTGTAGAATTGTGAATGGGGTATGCGAGCAATATGCGGTAATTCGCATACATACTCACAAAATTGAAAGATGAAAGAAATAAAAAATAAACTTTCGATTAGAAGTGCGGAGGGGGTATGCGAGCAATATGCGGCAATTCACATACCCCCTCGCATAACTGAATGATTAAAGAAATAAAAAATAAACTTTCGAGTAGAAGTGCGAAAGAGGTATGCGAACAATATGTGGCAATTCACATAACTGAAAGATGAAAGAAATAAAAAATAAACTTTCGAGTATGCGAGCAATATGCGGAAATTCGCATACCCCCTCGCATAACTGAAAGATTAAAGAAATAAAAAATAAACTTTCGAGTAGAAATGCGAATGGGGTATGTGAGCAATATGCAGCAATTCGCAAACCCCATAGCATAACTGAAAAATTAAAGAAATAAAAAATAAACTTTCGAGTAGAAGTGCGAAGGGGGTATGCGAGCAATATGCGGCAATTCGCATACCCCCTCGCATAACTGAAAGATTAAAGAAATAGAAAATAAACTTTCGTGTAGAAGTGTGAATGGGGTATGCGAGCAATATGCGGCAATTCGCATACCCCCTCGCATAACTGAAAGATGAAAAAAATAGAAAATAAACTTTCGACTAGAAGTGCGAAGGGGGTATGCGAGCAATATGCGTCAATTCACATACCCCCTCGCATAACTGGATGGCTAAAGAAATAAAAAAACAAACTTTCGAGTAGAAGTGCGAAGGGGGTATGCGAACAATATGCGGCAATTCACATAACTGAAAGATGAAAGAAATCAAAAATAAACATTTGAGTAAAAGTGCGAAGGGGGTATGCGAGCAATATGCGGCAATTCGCATACCCCTCGCATAACTAAAATATTAAAGAAATAAAAATAAACTTTCGAGTAGAAATGCGAAGGGGTATGCGGATAAGCGGCAATTCGCATAACTGAAAAATGAAAGAAATCAAAAATAACTTTCGAATAGAAGTGCCAATGTGGTATGGAAGCAGTATGCCGCAATTCGCATACCCCTCGCATAACTGAAAGATGAAAGAAATAAAAAATATTCTACGAAAAAAACTTATTATGCACCACCTCTGCGAATAATATGCAACGGACCGCGATTGACCGAATCGTACATCGAATCTACGCATATTCGTCGCAGATTTATTCGCCTAATAAGAATAATTATTAACGGATATTGGACCGCGATTGACCGAATCGTACATCAATCTCCTTATGATTAAGTTTTGTCTCTTTGTTACACATTTTTCATTGTTGGGAATTTTTTTTAATACGCTTGAGGTATTTTGAAAAAAAAATATCTTAATAATTTAATAAAAACATTATCTTAATAATGAACTTAATAAAAAAGTTAGATTTTTATTTTATCTTTTTTCTGAAGGTGCATTTAGTTAGAAAGATCTCATCATAAAGAGGTGATTTTTCTTGTTATGAGCATCAACTTGCAGGGTCACATCAAATCAGAATAAATAGTAATTGTGAGCAGTACAAATATTTACTCAGGGGATTTTTCAAGATTTTCTGATTTGACTTAATTAAATTAAAGACTTAATAGAAAAATGAGGTTTATGGAGTTTTATTATTAAAGTTGCTCTTAAAAGATAATTAAAACTGAATCTTTTAGCTGACTTGCTTGGGAGATTCTCTTAAAGCCCCTGGTTTTTTACTTTCTGCAGACTGAATCTTTTAACTAATTATTATTTATGCTTATTATGAAATGTAAAAATTTAGATAAATATGAACAAGCAATTTTTTAATGTAAATTTTATGCTTTAAAGTCTTAATACTATTATCTCTTAAAGATTTTTTACATCAAATTAGCAATTAATTACTTTATACATAATTAGGAAAATTCAAAAGAGAAAATACTAGGGCAACATAACTTGGGTGGAAAATTGTATTGAAGTACATAACATAACTTGGGTATGATCTGATTACACACCTAGGTCAAGGGCAGGCTTCCTTGTCATAAATAAATAAATAAACAAATAATGTTCAAGTTTATGGTTTAATACTATTTTAATAATTTATTTACTCGTATGGTTATATATATTATTATTTTTTGCATTAAAAGTGAACTGCTCGAATAGCTTACGTAATGCGCTACGCTATTTCCGCTACGCAATATAAGGACCAAAACGCGACGCGTTGCGCAATGCGCGTTTTAAAACACTGGTTACATGTAAATAATTGTATTGGAATTTGCATTCAACTTCTCTTTGCTAAATAAATGTTTCAGCTACATCTATTATCATGTAATAAATATTGTTAATTCTTATGTATTATTTACCATTCAAACAATATCATAATTATTTGTTATAAATAATTACTTATTTTATTCATAATCAGTTATTGTGAATATGCATTACAAATTTCCATTAAATATTTTTCTGCAGTGAGTGACATAATTTTTCGTTATAAATAATATTCAATATTATACATAAATTTTTATTATTAATTCTCATTTAATATTCCACTTATTATTTGTTTCTCTTCCTGTTTGTGAGTACGAATTCATTTCCTTATCTATTATATTTTTTTCTTATTAAAAAATTATCAATCTCATTAATTAACCATTATAATAAATTTTAAAGTAATATTTTTTATCTAAAGTCATTATTTTATTCGTTTCGAACATCAAA
Source organism: Striga asiatica (assembly GCA_008636005.1). Lineage (NCBI taxonomy): Eukaryota > Viridiplantae > Streptophyta > Magnoliopsida > Lamiales > Orobanchaceae > Striga > Striga asiatica. The sequence continues at coordinate 72,339 of BKCP01004572.1, read as the reverse complement.
CAAAATATTAATTTTTCAACTATATTGGGAAATTTCAAGGTAAAATAGAAAAAATCATAATTAATGTGATATCCACATTTAATATAATTTTTATATAATTTTTATTTTGGTACCTATGCGACATATATGTAAATGAACTTTTAAATCTTTTTTTATTAGTGTTTTGTGACCCGGATCGTCTCGACGGGTCGACCCAGAGCCGGAACCGATCTGGGTGGGGTATTTGGACCGGGCAACAAAGGACCCTGTCAAACTCGGTCAAAATTCGGCCTTGACCCAGCCTTGACCCGGCCGACCCGGGGCATTAACCCGGTCCACCGGTCCATGTACATTTTTTTTTATTTTTTATTTTTTAAAAATAAAACTATATATATATGTTTATATGAGATACATATTATTAACATTTTAATGTACAAATTTTATACACAAAATATTTAATTTTGTTACTTTTATGTATATTTATATGACAAAAATACTCTATATATAATTTTAAAAATTTCAAAATTAATTATCCGGTTCAGCAATTGACTCGGTGACCCGACGGTTGAACCGGTGACCAGAGGACCTGCCCGGGTCGATTACCGGGTCGGGTTTAATAATTATGATATATATATATATATATATATATAAGCAGAGCAACTGAAAAAATTTTGTTTTCCATGCAAAAATTCATTTAATAGATTGAAGTAAATTTGTCAAAATTTATGCATGATATATCATTAAAATAACAAGAAAAATATTTGTTACATGTAAATAATTGCATTAAATTTGCACTCGAATTTCTCTTTGCTAAATAAATGCTTCAACTACATCTATTACCATTAAATAAATATTATTAATTTCTATGTATTATTTACCATTCAAACAATATCATAATTATTTGTTACAAATAATTACATAGTTTAGTCATAATCAGTTATTGTGAATATGCATTACAAATTTCTATTAAATATTGTTTTGCAGTGAGTGACATAATTTTTTGTTATAAATATTATTTAATATTATACATAAATTTTTATTATGAATTCTCATTTCAATTAATATCCCACTTATTATTTGTTTCTCTTCCCGTTTGTGAGTATGAATTCATTTCCTTATATATTATATTTTTTTCTTATAAAAACAAATTATCAATCTCATTAATTAACCATTAAAATAAATTTGAAAGTATTTATTTTTATATAAAGTCATTTTTTTATTCGTTTCGAACATCAAACACAATATTAATTTTTCGGTTATAATGGAAAATTTCAAGGTAAAATAGAAAAAATCATAACTAATGTGATATCCACATTTAATATAATAAATAAATATTTTATATAATTTTTGTTTTTGTATCTATACTGCATATATATAAATAAACTTTTAAATCTATATTTATATTTATATATATACAAAAGCAAAGCAGTTGAAAAAAAAAAAAATTGTTTTCCCTCCAAAACTTCATTTAATAGATTGAACTAAATTGTGTCAAAATTTATGCATGATATATCATTAAAATAATTGTATTGAAATTTGCACTCCAATTTCTCTTCGCTAAATAAATGCTTCAACTACATCTATTACCATGAAATAAATATTGTTAATTTCTACGTATTATTTACCATTCAAACAATATCATAATTATTTGTTACAAATAATTACTTACTAGTATTCGACTCTGTGCATTTGCACAGATGTAAATAAAATTAAATATTATAAGTTATAAATTAAATATTTATGTATATAATATAAAAATTATACGTTATATAATTGTATTATATTTCAAACATATAGTATTATAAGTATATTTATGTATATAATATTAAAAATATAAATTATATAATAGTATTATATTTTAAAATTTGATCATTGGTTAAAATAAATATTACACACGATTTGATTGTATACGAATCACTATATTGATTGCATAAAATGTACTAAATATATACGATTTATAATTTTGAGTGATCATGACCAATTAATTAGCTGAAAAATATTACATTTATTATAACAATTGCTTATGTGATTGTAAGAAATTTTACTATGACATAAAAAAATTAATTTATTAATAAGCAACATCTTAATCATATAAAAAAATATTGATTTTAGTGTAAAATATAATTTTATGTAACTTTCATATATTATTTAGTATAAAATATAATTACTAATTTTAATATTAACTATTATATTATTCAATAAAAAATATAATTATTAATCAATTAACATAAAATATAATAGTTTTTGTCTTAATTAACCCAAAAAAATGTAATGAAGTATTTTTTTATTAATGAGATTGGGTGTATTAATGCCACATAAATAAAATTTATTAGGTTCTATTTATTAGGTTTTATTAATGATTTGCCACATAGGTAAAATTTATTAGGTTTTATTTATTAGGTAAAATTTATTGCTTAGCTAGCAATTATATATATATAGATTTTAGTCTTAATTAGTTATTGTGAATATGCATTAAAAATTTCCATTAAATTATTTCTTTGCAGTGAGTGACATAATTTTTCGTTATAAATAATATTTAATAATATACATTAATTTTTGTTATGAAGTCTCATTTCAATTAATATCCGCTTATTATTTGTCCCTCTTCCCGTTTGTGAGTATGAATTCATTTCCTTATGTATTATATTTGTTTCTTATAAAAACAAATTACCAATCTCATTAATTAACCATCAAAATAAATTCTAATGTAATATTTTTTTTATCTAAAGTCATTTTTTTATTCGTTTCGAACATCAAACACAATATTAATTTTTCGGTTATGTTGGGAAATTTCAAGGTAAAATAGAAAAAATCATAACTAATGTGATATCAACTTTTAATATAATAAATAAATACTAGTGTGTACCCCGTGCGATGCACGGGAACAATATTAAATTAACAATATTATTAATAGACCTCGAGTTTGAGTCTCTCAATGGCGGAAGTGGAAACTACTATTGATCCTATTTAAAAAGTGGAAGAAAAAAAATAATTATAAATTAAAGAGGAAGATAAGCAAAACTTAATAATTATAAATTAAAGATTCGGGTCAAACAATGTAAAATTATTTTGTATAAGAGAATATAAAAAAATTTGATTACACACCTTTTCAAAATTATTATTATACTTTTTTGTATGGTTAGCTTATAAGATTTGTAAAAATATTAGTAATTAGACCGATGAAAGTAGTAATTATGAATTGGTTTTTATTTTATTTTATTTTTTATTTTTAAAGATAATGGATTTCTAGTATTAATTATGAATAGGTTTCTATTTTATTTTATTTCTTCAAATCTGTATAGATAAGGGATGAGATTTTTTAAACACGTGAGACGTATGCAATGGGATTTTATAACAGAAGAGATAAGCTCGTGTAGATTTATACTAAAAATAGGAAAAAGAAAACAAATATTTATTGTCAAACAACGATTTTGATAAACTAAAAAACAGGAAAAAGAGAAACAAATTTTTACACAATTAATGAGCCATTTTTTTTGCCTATTCAGATTTGTCCAACAATTACTATATGTAGGACATATTTAATGATTTTGGCGGGAAAAAGTTTCTAAATTTGTAAAAATGTTATTCTTTTTATATAATGATAGATTTTATATTTTCATTTTGGTACCTATACTGCATATATATAAATGAACTTTTAAATCTATATTTATATATATACAAAAGCAGAGCAGCTAAAAAAAAAATTCCATTCAAACTTCATTTAATAGATTGAACTAAATTTTGTCAAATCTATGCATGATATATTATCAAAATAACATGAAAAATATTTGTTACATGTAAATAATTGTATTGGAATTTGCAATCCATTTATCTTTGCTAAATAAATGCTTCAACTACATCTATTACCATGAAATAAATATTGTTAATTTCTTTGTATTATTTACCATTCTTTTTTCTTCGGAACGATAGAAATATTATAAATCAAAACGCAAAAATGTGCAAAGTACAATCCATAACTGTTTAATACAACCAACAACTGAAAAAAGTGGGAGGACAGGTCAGAGACCGCCTAGAACCGCAGCTAGCCAAGCTAGAAACCAAAAACAAGACTCAAACACAACCGACAATACAACACAAACAAAGAAACACAAAGATCCCCACTGGAGATATGGAACGCTTCCCACAGGAGAATATCCGAACATAGCCGGTCTCACACAATACAGGGGCCAACAACCCAAACCAAAAACACCTAACGAAAAAAACACAGACTCAAACAAAACAAATCAGGATAAAAACAAAATAACAATGGGCATGCCCTTCCGCAGCAGACAAGCGGGCTGAACAACAGATAAACAATCAATCTCCAAGAAGGATCCCAAGCCTGAGGAGCCACTTCCAAAACTGCGGAACCGCCTATACAGAAGCCGAAACCCAGACCCTGAATCAACTAGGAGTCGACCCACCTCCAACCGAGAGAATAACGAAACCATCACCCTGCGTTGGCACGGCCCGAACTCGTCTAACACCACTAGCCAAGCTCAGACGCGCCAGGCACCCCACCAACACCAACACCAGATGATCGGAGGATTAGAGAGGCTCGGTCCTGCAGCCCTGGCTTGCCCAACGCAAGACGTCGGGGCTACCGAAGCCCCGCCCCATCCGCAGACCCACAAACCCCCAAACACCACCGCAAAGAACCAGCGACCAACGACAAAATCCCACCGGAAGCCCCGTCGGAGAAGGTAGAAACGACCGAAGGGAACTCCAATTGCAAATAAATGAGAGAGAGAGAGAGAGAGAGAGAGAAAGGGGCTTACCACCGCCAATCGAAGCTCCACCAGCGACCGAGAGGGAACCACCTATCGCAGACCGAACTCCGACCAAGGGGATGCTCCTCAAAACTCAACACCGCCAGCGATCGAAGGGCGCACCACCAGAGGAACCGCAGCAGCATCGGGGAGGGGGACATCCTGGACGGGCCGAGCGGTCAAGGGCGACAGCTGGCCAGGCCCCCGCCTTCGCCGAGGAAGGCTAATCGACGGCAATTGGAGATTTGGGTGAGTTAGGTTTTCTGACGCGGAGAGGGAAGAAGAAAAATTGTCTACTTTTTGTGTTGTATTATTTACCATTCAAACAATATCATAATTATTTATTACAAATAATTACTTATTTTAGGCATAATCAATTATTGTGAATATGCATTACAAATTTCCATAAAATATTTTTTTCAGTGAGTGACATAATTTTTTGTTATAAATAATATTTATTATTATACATAAATTTTTATTATGAATACTCATTTAAATTAATATTCCACTTATTATTTGTCCCTCTTCCCGTTTGTGAGGATGAATTCATTTCCTTATATATTATATTTTTCTTATACAAAAAAATTATCAATCTCATTAATTAACCATTAAAATAAATTTTAAGTAATATTTTTATCTAAAGTCATTTTTTATTCGTTTCGAACATCAAACACAATATTAATTTTTCAGTTATAATGGGAAATTTCAAGGTAAAATAGAAAAAAATCATAACTANAAAAAAAAAAAAATTGTTTTCCATCCAAAAATTCATTTAATAGATTGAACTAAATTTTGTCAAATTTATGCATGATATATCAATAAAATAACAAGAAAAATATTTGTTACTTGTAAAAAATTGTATTGAAATTTGCACTCCAATTTATCTTTGCTAAATAAATGTTTCAATTACATCTATTACCATGAAATAAATATTGTTAATTTCTATGTATTATTTACTATTCAAACAATATCATAATTATTTGTTACAAATAATTACTTATTTTAGCCATAATCAATTATTGTGAATATGTATTACAAATTTCCATTAAATATTGTTTTGCAGTGAGCGACATAATTTTTCGTTATAAATAATGTTTAATATTATACATATATTTTTATTATGAATTCTCATTTCAATTAATATCCCACTTATTATGTCCCTCTTCCCGTTTGTAAGTATGATTTATTTCTGTATATATTATATTTTTTTCTTGTAAAAACAAATTATCAATCTCATTAAATAACTATTAAAATAAATTTTGAAGTAATTTTTTTTATCTAAAGTCATTTTTTTATTCGTTTTGAACATCAAACACAATATTAATTTTTCGATTATATTGGGAAACTGCAAGGTAAAGTACAAAATATCATAACTAATGTGATATCCACATTTAATATAATAAATAAATATTTTATATAATTTTTATTTTGGTATCTATACTGCATATATAAATAAACATTTAAATCTATATATATATATATATATATATATATTAAAGTGAAGCAGCTGAAAATTCCCTCCAAAACTATATTAATTACTGGAAATAAATTTTACCAACTTTTATGTAAAATTTTCATCAAAAACTACATTTACTACATTGAAATAAATTTTTATCAATTTCTATGCATGATTTATCAAGAAAAAAATATTTATTACATATGAATAATTAATTTGTACTTTGCACTCCAATTTTCTTGGCTAAATAAATGTTTCAACTGCTTATAGGTAGGGGTGGCAAAAAAACCGAATTTTCCTGTCCCGAACCGGACCGAAATGGTCCCGTTCCGAAAACTAGGGTTCCAAACGGTTTTTAAAATTTTCGTACCGTTCCCGGTACCGAACCGTTTGAAACAATGTCAGTATCGATTTTTAATATTTTTTTCCCGAACCGTCCCTTTTTTTTTTGTACAAAAAATATTATATATATTATACATTATTATTATTATATTTATGTTAGTTTTATATTTTTGAACTTCGTGTAATCTTGTTTCCCAGTTTCAGTGTTTCAGAGGGCCTCAAGCTTTGTATTTTTATAATTTACTTATTAAAGTCCAATACTCTTGGTCCAAAAAATTTAAAAAAACTAAGTAAATCATTGGCCATTAACCATGTATTTGGCCAAAACTGTCAACTGAGAAGGCAAAGGTTCTTATATTTGTATTTGTATTTAACATTGGAATGGAATCAGAATGTATTTAACTTTGGAATAGAATCAATTTGGTTCAAGAGTTAAGAATTTAAGTGAATGCTTGATTGCTTTGTGCCTTTGCAAGTATGGAATCAGAGTATATATTTTATTTTAAGTTGAACTTTTTTTTATCCGTTTTGTCCCGGTCCCGAACCGTTTTGTCTCGGTTCTGATTGATACCGATCCGTTTGGAACGAGGTCTCGTCCCGGATCGTTCCCGGACCGGTTCATCAAAACGGGACAGGTCAAATTCCGGACCGTGCCGGATCGCGCCCACCCCTACTTATATGACCATGAAATAAATTTTGTTAATTTCTATGTATTATTTACCATTCAAATAATATCATAATTATTTGTTACAAATAATACTTATTTTAGTCATAATCAATCATTGTACAAATTTCCGTTAAATATTTTTATGCTTTGTGAGTGACATAATTATTTGTTACAAATAATATTTAATATTATACATAATTATTTATTATGAATTCTCATTCCAATATCCCACTTATTATTTGTCTCCCTTCCCATTTATGAGTATGAGTTCCTTTCCTTATATATTATATTTTTTTCTTATAAAAATACATTATCAATCTCATTTAATTAATCATTAAAATAATTTTTAAAGTAGATGTTTTATTTAAAATCAATTATTTTATATATATATATATATATATATTTTTATTTTTGAACATCAAACAAAATATTAATATTTTCGGTTATATTCGAAATATTTCAGGGTAAAATAGAAAAAATCATAATTAATACAATATCTGCATGTAATATAATAAATAATTATTTTTATAGTTTTTAATTGGTATCTGTATTGCATATATACAGATAAACTTTAAGATTCGATATGTCAATTTACAATTCTATGTCGTTTATTTTAACATACACATGTTCAATGTTTATATATAAATATCTAATAATAGTAAGATTTAAATTTAAATTTGAAATGAGACATGTTTTTACTTGGAATCTATCTGTCTGATTTAATTGCAAAACACATACAATTAAGAATGAAATTAATGCAGACTGGTCTTTTAGCTATAAAATAACAATACAATAAAATGATGGAAATAGAATGCATTAATTGTCCTTTGACTTTTCTTTTTACTAAATTTAGTAAATAGGATGACTTATTATATAAGTATAGATAGATTAAGTTACTTTTTTGGCAGTCAACACAATTCACGGAAATCACGTCACAAAAGACGTGGAGAGAGGCAGAGGTTAGAAAAAATCATAACTTGGAAAAGAAAATCCCAACTGTTGCGAGTGATTTTCGGAAAGAAGAGAAGGTTGTAGAAACAAAACTAAATAATACAGAAAACAACTCCATTTGAATTGCTGCCTTTCATTGAGAAACAAATTACCAATTTGCTAATGGGACACGTGTCATCATTTTTAAGTCTACTAAATGGGACACATGTCGACATTTGAAGACCTATAACTTCATATATATATAGCAGAGATATGATAGAATTTTCGTACACATTAATAAAATATGTAATCATCTCTTATTAATCTAATATTATATAATTTTATATCTCTATGTAATTCTAAGAAATTACAAGTAACTATTAAATTATTTGTATTGAGTACCTCATTCCTAAATAATACCTTTTAATTTAAATTGTAAAAAGTCTAATCATTCACAAACTCTTATGTGAACTGGAGTAAGGTTTAGTCAAGCCAACCTATCATTCTTTTCTAACAAAAATGCGAACTTTTTTTTTTTTGCCAAAACGATAGAGAGATTATCATATAACAAAAATGCGAACTTAGACTTCTAAATTTCATACTTTTGTTTATTTTATTTTATAATATATTTTTTAAATAACAAATGCAATACAAATAGAGAGAGGTAAAAATTAATGAAGCTATATTTATCATAAATAATACAATTTATTCAACTAAAAAAATGTATATTTTTTTTTCAATATCATCTATAGTTTTTGGGATGATCTTTCATATCCATATAAAATAGATCTCGAAAATATTGAATAGACTTTACTTGGGTAAAAGAAACTTCACGAAATATATGGATTGAAGTTTCTTTTACTAATAAACCATGAATATGAAAACAAGGAAAACAAAAGAAAAGAAAAATAAGATATCTTAAAATTCGAAAATGTCATGAAATTGACTGTATTTTATAGATAAACAATAGACTAATATTTCATAACTGATATTGTGAAAGGAAAACAAAATCCACAAATGATAGCGTACAAAAAAAGAGATATGACATCATTTCAAAGGGATAACTCATGGATTTGGTTGTGAAAGTTGAAAAGAAAAATGCATATATATCGTTCGTTTCTTTAACGAATTTTCAACTATACATTAGATCGTTTCATGTTTTTTTTGGTATTTTATTATTTTTAGTTGGTATAATTTGTTTTATTTATGAAAATATTGAAGAGTCCACTTAAACACATGCGCGCATAAAGTTTTCGCCTTCATAATTTTTTTTATTGGTCCAAAAGTATGCAACTATAATTTCTGAAGCATAACAAGTTAATTTCAATGTTAATGTTTTATTTGTATATCGTATATTGTTTTCTTAAGAATGACGATAATGTATAATCTTTATCGAAACATTGCGACGTATAAAGTCCTACAACTTACTACGAATGCAACAACTATTTTTTCTTCATCATATATCACAATTGTCGGTTTTACTTTTTAGTTTTAGACTTATATATTATTATTATTATTATTAAATGATTTATTATTGATATTTGGAAATAATTTTTTATTTCTAAATAATAAGTTAATTACAATTATCTTAAATTTCATGAAAAATAAGTTTTAGCTATTGATCTAACATTGACGGTGATCATCTTGATTATTTTCTTAATATAATTTTATGAAAATAAAAATTAGAACTTTAAAGTGTATAATAAAAAATAATTCAATATGTATAAACATAAATTTTTATTTTGTACAATGAGGTGAACATTTATTTTCATAGTTTGTGTACAACATAAAAATAATTGATTAGTATAGACATAAATTTGTATTTTGTACAATGAGGTGAACATTTATTTTCATAGTTTGTGTACAACATAAAAATAATTGATTTAGTGTTCGGACATATCATCTAATTTAGTTTCATTTATGGGTAAGCAACATAAGAATATTGTGAAATGAAAAATTTAGAAAATGATAACATAAAGAAAGTGATAATGTAGTTTTGACTATGATCCTATTGATTGAATATTTTGATCCAATAATTATTTGTTTCATTTATTTTATTTGAGCTTAAATTTGAGGTTATATAAAAGTTTGTGAAAATTGACCTCCCTTATTTTTTAATAAATACACAATTATCCTGTTTATAAATAAAAATAACACTATGTGTCAATTACCGTTTAATTTTTCTTAATAGAAGCATATTATCGCAACTTAATGTTGTAGTAGATAAAGTTAAACAGAACTTATTATAATGCATTGACTACTTTTTCCTTATCATCTATCACAATGTTAATTTCACAAGATTTTTTTAATATTATATAATATAATTTAAATGTCTTTTTCTTATTACTTTACAAAATTTTGTCAATGTGCATTTCTAAAAATTACATTGAATTGTAATTCCCATTGATTTGTGCAATTACTCAGTCTATTTATAACTTTACGAAAAATGATCAATCTTCCACGTCATTCTCTAATCACCATCGCACTTATTATGCAAAAAAATTGAAATGTTGATATTTATTTTGTTAATAAAAAGGTGAAAAATATGTGGACCTAATTTAAACTTAAATCCATGCGGATAGAAGTCATTTTTATTTTTTTCTTAAGTATCTAATTTATATTTATAAATGTTAATTTACTCATCTTCGTACATATTAACTTTAGTTATTAATATATTACTTTATTTGTAGAATAGTAATTATGACTTTATTTTTTTGTACCTATGAAATTATGTTATCACGTAGACATTTTTATAAAAAATTTTAAAGGAGTGTCATTAATGTGACAAATAATTTTTAGTTAGAACAATTATACGTTGTTATTGTTTCTATGGTCACGAATCCATGTTGTCTATTGTTATTACTGTAGGTGGTAATGACCACAACTCATCTACTATTAATACTATATTAATGTTATATTTGTGGAAGTATATTTATTGGATTAATAAAAAATTTAGTCTACGTTATATCAATTATCATTCATTCACATCATTTTTAATATTAAGGCGCGCAACGCGCGGGTAGCATACTAGTAAAATTTATCAAACTTCACGAGCCTTAATAAGTCAAGTGGGATGGAACTGAACTCACAAATGACTCTGTATTTTACAATGAGATGATTGGATAATTTGATGGAAGAGATAATTAATTTGCTTTTCGTCAAAAATTATTATCGCATATTCGCATAGCCTATATTTAGTACCGTACTTAAAATCAATAATTCTAGGGTTTTTGGGCAAGGTGCCCCATGTTGGATTTTAGTCATGAGATTGGAGTGTACATGACCAATAATTAATTTGATTTATTTGGTAGCAGAACTATTACTTTAAAAAAACTACAAAAGAAGCTCAATGGACAGGGCATCTAGTCAATCAACGTATTTTACATAGATTGAGAAAGAAAATACTAACAATTATTGTATCTATGTCTCTTGATTTTCCTTTCATTTTGGAAATATCCAACCTTAAATAAACGCACACATTGATATAATTGATTTATGTTAATAGAAAATCTAGGGACTATGTCTTGAATTTGGTCGTATTTACAGTCAAACTCAAGTCCATATACAAATTAATTAATTTTATTAATCAAAGGATTACAATTTTCCCAAAAAAAACATGAATTGAAGTAAAATAAAATTTTAAATTGCACTATACATCCCACTTTTTTCCCATGCATAATAAAGAGCGTGCCCGCAGTCGCTTTATCGGCGCGTAGCAATGCAACGGTGAACATAAAGCTGGGCAGATTTCAAAACAATGGATTGGCAAATATTGCTATTTCGACTCTCTCTTCATTTTCAACACAAAAATGTTAGCCTGACACGGTTATTTTTCGTATGACATAGTCAAAAATTCCAGTTCATTCTTAGTTTGGAGTTTGGACACCAAATTGCAACTTTTACCCTTGGTTGAAAATAATAAATCCGAGCACAAATGAAGAAACAACCATTCAATTTAAAAATGATAATAAAAGTGAAAGGGCCTCTTTTTACCCTTTTTATTAATCCTCCTTTTCTGTAATAACTTTAACCTCAGAAAGTGGAACAGTAAAATCCATTTTTCTTGATCTTTTGTTTGACCCTTTTATCTATGGGATGAGTGCAGGCTGATTTAAGGTGATGTATCCAAAGTTTCACGATAATGTGAGGAATCATTGTGTGAGGGTGTAAATAGTAAATTTGTTTTATAGAGAAATGGGAAATCTTATGGGTAAGAGGATATTCTCTCTTATGGGCCAGAGGATAATCTCTCTTGCGATGCAGATTTCAATGGTGGTTGTTTCTTTTCATGGTGAAAATAGGTGATTCTAGTAAACGAGGAAAAGAGATAGGTGAAAGGAATTTATGATTTTATATTAAATAGATGATTTTGTATTATTGTATTTCATAGATGAACAATAGACTAATATTTTATATCTGATATTGTAAAAACAAAACAAAATCCACGAATGATAGCGTACAAAAAACGAGATATGACATCGTTTCAAAGAGACAACTCATTGATTTGATTGTGAAGGCAGAAAAGAAAAATGCATTTACATCGTTTATTTCTTCAACGAATTTTCAACTATATATTAGATCGTTTCATGTTATTTTTGGTATTTTATTATTTTTAGTTGATATAATTTATTTTTTTTATGAAAACATTGAAGAGTCCACTTAAATACATGCGCGTATAAAGTTTTCGCCTTCATAATTTTTTTTTATTGGTCCAAACGTATAGAACTTTAGTTTTTGAGGCATAACAAGTTAATTTCATTGTTAATGTTTTATTTGTATATTGTATATTGTTTTCTTAAGAATGGCGATAATGTATAATCTGTATCGAAACATTGCGACATATAAAGTCCTACAACTTACTACGAATGCAACAACTATTTTTTCTTCATCATATATCACAATTGTCAGTTTTACTTTTTAGTTTTAGACTTATATATTATTATTACTATTAAATGTTTTATTATTGATATTTCGAAATAATTTTGTATTTCTAAATAATAAATTAATTACAATTATCTTAAATTTCATGAAAAATAAGTTTTAGCTATTGATCTACCATTGACGGTGATCATCTTGATTATTTTCTTAATGTAATATTATAAAAATAAAAATTACAACTTTAAAGTATATAATAAAAAATAATTCAATATGTATAAACATAAACTTTTATTTTGTACAATGAGGTGAACATTTATTTTCATAGTTCATAAACTTGTATTTTGTACAATGAGGTGAATATTTATTTTCATAGTTTGTATCCAACATAAAGGTAACTGATTTAGTGTTCGGACATATTTTCACAGTTTCCTGATTGAATATTTTTATCCAATAATTATTTGTTTCATTTATTTTATTTGAGCTTAAATTTGAGGTTATGTAAATGTTGGTGAAAATTGACCTCTCTTATATTTTTTAATAAATACACATTTTATGTTGTCTATAAATAAATATAACATTATGTGTCAGTTACCGTTTAATTTTTCTTAATAGAAGCATATCATCTCAACTGAATGTTGTAGTAGATAAAGTTAAACAGAATTTATAATAATGCATTACTTACTTTTTCCTTATCATCTATCACAATGTTAATTTAACAAGAATGTTTTTTAATATTATATAATATAATTTAAATGTCTTTTTTTTATTACTTTACAAAAATTTTGTCAATGTGCATTTCTAAATATTAAATTGAATTTTAATTCCCATTGATTTGTGCAATTACTCGGTCTATTTATAACTTTACGAGAATGATCAATCTTGCACGTTATTCTCTAATCACCATCTTATTTTGCAAAAAATTGAAATGTTGATATTTATTTTGTTAAAAAAAGGTAAAAAAATATGTGGACCTAATTTAAAATTAAATACATGCGGATAGAAGTCATTTTTATTTTTTTCTTAAGTATCTATTTATATTTATAAATTTTAATTTACTCATCTTCATACATGTTAACTTTAATTATTAATATATTACTTTATTTGTACAATAGTAATCATGACTTTATTTTTTTGTACCTATGGAATTATGTTATCACGTAGACATTTGTATGAAAAATTCTAGAGGAGTGTCATTAATGTGACAAATAACTTCACAAAAATTTTGTCAATGTGCATTTCCAAAAATTAAATTGAATTGTAATTCACATTGATTTGTGCAATTACTCGGTCTATTTATAACTTTACGAGAATGATCAATCTTCCACGTTATTCTCTAATCACCATCGCACTTATTTTGCAAAAAAATTGAAATGTTGATATTCATTTTGTTAAAAAAAAGGTAAAAAATATGTGGACCTAATTTAAAATTAAATACATGCGGATAGAAGTCATTTTTATTTTTTTCTTAAGTATCTAATTTATATTTATAAATTTTAATTTACTCATCTTCGTACATGTTAATTTTAGTTATTAATATATTACTTTATTTGTACAATAGTAATCATGACTTTATTTCTTTGTACCTATGGAATTATGTTATCACGTAGACATTTTTATGAAAAATTCTGAAGGAGTGTCATTAATGTGACAAATAATTTTTTTCATAGTATATCACATTTTTTTGTAAGCTTATGAATTTAATTTTTAAAATTTTAAGAAAAAAAATGTATTGTATTTTTTAGTTACAACAATTATACGTTGTTATTAGTTCTATAGTCACGAATCCATGTTGTCTATTGTTATTATTGTTGGAGATAATGATCACAACTCATCTACTATTAATACTGTATTAATGTTATATTTGTGGAAGTATATTTACTGGATTAGTAAAAAATTTAGTCTACGTTATATCAATAGATGTTTTTTAAAATATTTTTCTATTAAATTGTCATTCATTCACATCATTTTTAATACTAAGCCGCGCAATGCGCGGGTAGCGTACTAGTTTTACATAGATTGAGAAAGAAAATAACAATTATTGTATCTATGTCTCTTGATTTTTCTTTCATTTTGGAAAAATCCAACCTTAAATAAACGCACACATTGATATAATTGATTTATGTTAATAGAATATCTAGGGATTATGTCTTGAATTTGGTCGTATTTACAGTCAAACTCAAGTCCGTATACAAATTAATTAATTTTATTAATCAAAGGATTACAATTTTCCCAAAAAAATCATGAATTGAAGTAAAATAAAATTTAAATTGCACTATACATCCAACTTTTTTTCCCATGCATAATAAAACCATGAACGGCCTAGAATCCCAGTTCTCAAAACTTCCTCTTCGCCTCTCTGAGTCACATTTATTGGACCTCAACTTGAATAAATAAATAAATCTTTCTATGATCATGTGTTATGATAATGTGTTAGAAGATAGAAGATATAAGATTTTTTGAATTATATGTAATTTTTCAAGATAGTAACTGAAAGTCTGGGGATTTAGCCTTTTTGATCTGGCAACACGATTTTGGCTCTTGGAGGCATTATTTTACTTAGTAAATTACATTTTATTTCTAAGTATTTTATTTTATTTTTTTGGGTGCATGCTTTGGTTCTCAAAACCATTTCCACGGACCACCAAAACCGTTACCTACTCATTCTTCGCAAATGCATGTAAAATTAAGCAACTAACATATACTATATCGAATACTTTTCTTTTCACCTGTATCTTCTAACATATCTGAATTACTCTACAAAATGTAGATCCTCACTGTTTGCTATCCCAACATTGATGATCTACATAATTCATTTGCATAGTTTGGTTAAGAAGGTAAAGTGTTACCAAATGATGTAACGGTTCCATCTAAGACCAACTTCTAAAGCCCAGTGTTAGGAATGTAACACAATCTAGCCATGACACTCATGACGTGGACAAAAGCCATGCATGAAGACAAAGGATATATGGTTACAGCTGCAGATCATATGGACAAATATGTGAAAACCCTAGGTTAATTACCTAGTGTAGAGTAGCTGAGGGAGAGAATTGTGTGTGCCGTCGCATATATATATGTGCCGTGGTTAGAGTTGTAAAGAGACCATTGGAAAATATTCATTGTGCAGGGAAGAAAGAAAAGCTATGAAAAATTTATCCATTTCATTGAGCAGTCACTATCTTGCTTTTAAGGTTTCTTCTTCTTATGCTATGTTTGGATCCAAGTCAGATTTCTTTTACATACCCCTCTCCTTCTTTATTTTCAGATCTCTGAGGTAGGTTGCTTTTACATTCATGTTTTTCAGATCTCGAGGTAGGTAAGAAAAAGAAAAATATTATCTAGTATTGGAACAACTTCTCAGTCAAGCTCTCTAATATCTGACGTGTAAAATGATGACATGCATGAGAATGCAAAAAGGAAAAAATGCAGGTTTCAGCTAGAAGACAATCTAGCATACTGTAGAGTGATATTGAAAGATATTGAAAGATGAGAATTAAAAATCCATATTTGATGTTAATGATGTTGCTTTCAGTATTACTTTCTTGTTCTTTTCCTTTTATCTAGCATCAGAGAATTACAGTCATGTTTTAATCTTAGCACATATTTTTATATACCAATAAATGAAACAATATCATGCAAGTAAAACTTTGTATTAAAATACATTAGCAGCTGGAATTCAATCTCCCAGCTATGTCCAACAAAAAGAAGAGAAAGAAACAAATATTCCAAAAATTTAACAATATAAAATGCTTATTCACACACGATTCAACCGTAGACTGTCAACATGCGGGGCTGACCCAGGCCATAATGGTAGCCTCTGTTAGAGAATAAAAGAATAATCAAACTATTCATGGAGAAACTCAGAAAGCACCAGTAGTTCTAATGATAATGGTTCCAATGAGTGGCACAAGGCAAGGAATTATTAGTGAGAAGAACCATCACTGCTTAACCAGTGCCTACACACCTTTAGGTAAAGATGGACTGCACAGAAATAAGAATATATAGTTAAATTACAATAACTTACATGTTAAGATTGAATATCTAGTACAATATCACGCTCAGAAGAGTAACATTAGAATGTGATAGAACATATGCCTGATGACATGGACTAGAGCTCTCTTATAAAGAATTGATCTTCTCTTAACCAAACTAGAAGCAGCAGATCTAACATGAACATAAATTTGCAAGAATTTATTTCATCCACATAAATTTATTGCAAGAACTTAACCAGAATCAATAGCCATAATGCATCCACATAATAATTTGTGTAAGCAGAAATTATTTCATCCTTTGTAAAAATATCCTCTTGTAGGCCAATCTCGTGCAACTATAAACAAATTTTGTTGTTGCAAGGCTTAACCAGAATAAAAAAATTTACATAACTTTCAATTAGTTCCTATATTTTTTGTGTCACATACTAATTGACTAATTTATAAAATTTATAGTGCACAAATTCTTACTTAGTTATCAATTTAATTAAAGTGTAGGAAATAAAAATACATGATAAAAGAAAAAAAAAAGAACAAAATTTTGCATTAAACCAAATGGCTCATTTCTTACAACAAGGAACAACAACAACAACAACATACTCAGTATATTCTCAACAGGTTGGGGTCTGGGGTCAGTTGTACGCAGACCTTACCCTTGTAATTATACAAGGAGGCTTCTTACAACAAGGAACTGAAATTAAAAAAAAAAAAGTAAAAAAAACTAGAGCATCCTACAGACTGAACAAACGAACTACACCAGCTCATTCATCCAACTAAACATCCAACCACCAAGTCATCCATCCAATCACCAAACCCAATTTCCTCGTGGAGGTAGTAGTAAATAAGGGATTCGTTTCTGAAAAAACCATCCCTTAAAGTAAACATGGGACTAAATGCTGACATGTAAAGGTAACTTGATAATTTAGTCTTATCCCATCCCTCAAAGTAAACGACCCCTAAAGAAACTTAACATTACTCACTGATAACACCTCATAACCATGGTAATTTTCTACTTTAATGTTTCACAGAACAGAGATAAATGGAAGGAACACCACATATTAAAAATAGAGCTAAAATTATAATGCAATGAGCAGAAGATAACACATTCAAAGAAGCTGAAGAACACACCTTGAGCAAGAAACAAAAATGTTCATGTTTATTATAAAAAGAGGAAAAGAAAAGGCACGATCTTTTCAGCTCAAGCATCACAAACAAATGGAAAACCAGACAAATATGCTCGACGATAAGATTAAGGACGAAAAAAAACAAATATGCTCGACGATAAGATTAAGGACGAAAAAAAAAAAAAACATCAAACATATTATATAAAGAACATAAATGAGAACTGAAAACATGAAAAAATGCAAAAATTACAAACCTTTTTAGCACAAAGCGGATCTAAGGGGCTGAAGAAAGAAGTACACCCAACCCCACTCACGGTTTTCTCAGAGCCTTTAACCCACCTCCGAATTTTCAAATATATATGTAAAAAACCTACAAATGATGTAAACGAAAAAGGAAAAAAATGGTCTGAACACAAATTGTACTTGTACTGGAAAAGGGGGAAAGACTGAAAGCCGAGAAGAGCGAGAGGAAGAGAATGATTACGTGATTGTCAGAATCTGTAGAGAGAGGATTGAACATTTAGGGTTTGATGGATAAAATTATTCAATATGATTCTCTATCGCTTAAGAATTAAGCAATATGATTCAATTCAATCCATCTCTAAAAGCCATTTTTTCGGGTGTTTTTTGACTCACAGTTCTGACAAAACGTGCGCAGAAGATGAGGAAGAAAGAGTACTTCGTGACCATTAAAAGGGGAGTGGCTAAAGTCCCATGCCGGCACCGAGCAGTCATTCCATTATGCACCTCACGATTTTAGGGGATGTTGTTATCCGTTGGATTGGATGTAATACCATAATATATATAGGTGGAGATGAAAGCACACAATCCTAACAACCCTCCCACTACTTGTCTAATTTTTTTGCTTTATAATTTATGTTTTGGTATTTTTTCATTAGCAACGTAAGAAAAATATATAGTACTAATAAATATGAATTATAATTTTAAACAACATTTTTTAAATATGATAAAAACATTAAATTATTTTTTAATTCATTGTCATATTTTAGGTTTATAATATCTAACAACATATGGTATTTATATAATAAAAATATTTACAATAAATTACTTTTTAAGCCTATTCTAGTTATTATATTCTAAATGTCCAACCGTTATGGTAATTTTGTAATAAAAATATATATTTTTTTTACGTAATTCAACTATACTTGTAACTATTACTCATTAAGGTTATTTTATTTATTAGAAAAAATATAATAATATAAGGTTGGTACATCTTACAAACGACATGTGTCATTTTAATTATAAATAACAATACACTAGTATGATACATGTGTACTACATGGAATCATTTATTTATTTACAAAAACAAAAATATGTGGCAAAAAATAGAAAAAAAAAAAGTTGTGGAAAAAAATAAAACGGCCGGATTCTGAAAATCCGTGTTTCAAGGAAAAACGGATTCTGAGAATCCGTTTTTCGTTAATCCCGAAAGAAAAACGGATGTTGATAATCCTTTTTTCTTAATGACGTGATTATCCTTAATTAATTCACATAAAAACGGTTGTTAAAATCCGTGTTCAGAAAACGGATTGTGATAATTCGTTTTACCCTTGAACACGGATTTTCATAATCCGTGTTTATTATTTGACCTTATTTTTTTTTTTGTTATAAAAACGGATTCTAAGAATCCGTTTTTATGTATTTATTTTTTTTAAAAAAAAAAATTTAAGTTAGGCTCGACTCTTAGATGCTCACGAACTCGTTTATCAGCGATCGCGTTTATTTTAGCTGAATTTTTTATTCTTATCCTTCAATATGAAGATTTTTTATAAATTTTGATCTAACATTTTGAACATGAAATAATATCACTTTAATATCAATTTATTCGTCAATGATAAAATCTAGCATGCATACATATATGAAACACTATATAGAAAAAGACAACCATAATTACCGACAAAAAAAAAAAGTGAACCACAAAATATGTACTCAAAACCATCAAGAATAAATATCTGAAAATCCAGTACAAAAAATTAAAAAAATTAAATAAAATGTCCACAAAATCAAAGAATACAAAAACAAACTAACTAGGAGTAAATGTTTTCCTAGGCACGCGTCTTCGGGACCCTCTCCGAGGCCCCGGTACCAAAGAAGACGATCCTGCGGTCGGTCCATGCGTGGTTGGTTCTTCTTCTTCTTGTCCACCTAATTAATTAATTTTTGTAAAAAATCAATAATTCGACCGGACAAATAAATAAAAAGAAACAAAAAAGATATATATATTTGTAGTTAAATAAAAAAATCTCACCTTCTTCGTCTTCTTCATTCCCGGCGGGTTCGCGGTCACGGCGTTTTCTCCCTCCACCAATGTGGGGCGCCGGTCTATGCCTCGCCCGCTGAGACTGTATGCTGGGGATGGGGCGTATTCATCTTGAGATAGAATTTGCTCCGACGACGCCCCTTGTGTGACCGACTGACCCCCAACAGTTAGAGAAGCGTACAGAAATTCCTGGGCTTGTTGGAACTGTGACTGCGCTCGGGGAGGTAGCGTATCAATGTCTTCAATGTTCGATAGCATGTTATACGCCCCCTCCGTACCCGAATTCTGCAAAATAAAATTCAAATAACTATCAAATATTAAAAAAAATAATAATAATAATTACTTCAATAATAATAATAATAATAATAATAATAATAATAATAATAATAATAATAATAATAATCACAAATTAGCAGACACTTACCTGACACTTCTCCCGGTCGGCATATGACTGAAACCCGTCGTCCTGTGAGATCACCGCGTAGTTGTTGGGGTCATTGAATAGTCTCACAGTCCTACTGTGATAGTAATCAATGTACCCCTCTGCCGGCTGCAGGAAGGGATCCACCGGGATATCTGGGTGGACGTTCTGATCTCTCTCTTCGGTCCAGATCCTCCCAAGATCAGCATGGAAGGCCTGCCAATCGGTGTATGCCCTCCCAGTCATACCCTGGCCTTTGTGGTGGGTGTCCCAGTCGGCCAGACTAGTAATGATCGGCGTCTGGGGGATGGGCTGGTGGCACCGAAACTGGCGGAGCACCCTATCAGGCTGGTGGGGTTCTGCGATGTTCCAACAGAAGATCCACCCCTTGTACATCCAGAGATGTCGGTCTCGTGTGCACACTTCCGGGAGCCGACCATCATATATGTACGTCTGATAGGGTACCCAATCGAACTATTAAAAAAAATATTTATAGAATTATTAATAAATTTAATAAAAAAATAGAATTAAAAAAATAATAATTATTTATTATTATGACCTAAGAAACTTACATCAGTCTCTCTCAGGCCACTCAGCTGATCTCGAATGGTAGCCGTGCCCGTCCCCAGGTGTCTCATTTCCCTCGATCCCACCCACCTTAAAAATCACAGAAAAAAATTATTTGTAATTACAAATTTTGATAATTGAAATAACTTAAGTGTTGAATATAAATAAATGTCATTATTACCTTGCACCCAAGGAACAACCAGCCTGAGAGCCGAAATGTGTTTTTCTCATTAATGGGCAAACACGAGGGATGCGTTCCCATGCCCAAACCTGCTCATATGGACATATACATTTTTTAGCACATATTATTGTAATTTACGATAAATAAAATTAATTTTCAATTAACAAGTAAATAAGTTTACCTGAATCAACTGCATGCAGCTCTTGATATATTTTTCCTCCCTCTCGTAGGCGTCGCAAAGCGCTCTATATACCCCGGCCAGAAGCGCTCCACCCCAGCTGTACCCCGAAATGGGATCGATGACATTCAACAGGGACAACCAGTAGAGGTTGACTCCGTTGGCTCGATGGTCGGGGAAGAAGAAGGGCCCAATACACCAGAGTATCAGGGCTCTCGCCCTCTTCTCGTACTCTGATGTAGGGAGTCCATCCTCCAGAGGGCGCTTGCACTCCTCTTCCAGACTACTGAAATACAGGTACTGGCCATTTATGTCCCAACTCTTGGGGTCATAGTCCTGGTCCCCGTGATCCTTGAAATACGTTTATATATATATTAAAAACGACCAATGACTTGAGTATACATAAACACAATAATAAAAAAAATATAAATAAACAAATAAAAGTTTTAGGTAAAAATATACCTGTACATACGGAGGTACCCTAGAGCGTCCAGGCAATGAACTCTCCACTCTTGAGGAGTCCGCTGTACGGCATGTCCCCAGCACGGTTCCCCACTGACAGGGAGGCCAAAGAGTATCTCAACGTCCTGGAGAGTGATCGTGGCCTCCCCGAAGTCGAAGTCGAAGGTGTGGGTCTCCGGACGCCACCTCTCCAGTAGGCATGTAATGAGGGGATTGTTTGTCGGGACCCGCCCCATCCGAAATAAAGGGCCGAATCCGGCCTTGTCGATCGCCTCCCATGTCTGGGCATTCTGCTTGTTGCCCTCCAAGGCAGCCCAGAACTGGGTGTCCGCATGGCGTGGCTTAACCACGCCGTGGCGAAACCCCGGTGCGTTCTCATATACCGCTTTGGATCGGTGGCGGTTCTGAAGATATAGAAGTGACGGGTCACATGGGCCGGGGTGTGGGGTGTAGGGTTGAGGGTTCGAGGATAACGAAGCCATTTTCTGCAAAAATGATCGAGATTGTAATATATGTTAATTTTGAACTGACCGAGATTTATATATTATTTAATAAATATTATTAATTTTTTGTCTATTGAATTGCTCAAAATCGTGGATAAATAAGGAAATAATTACGCAGATCGTGTAAATTCGATTGATTTATTCAATTATAATTTCTTATCAAATTAGAATTATTCACGAATAAAAATTAGTTCAGTTGAATTATGCTTGTGTTGCATATTGGTTTGTTGAGTACAGCCTAGCTGTTTTAATTGGTTCGTTGAGTACAGCCTAGCTGTTCTAATAATCGGCGGACAACGAAGGAAGGTTTGAATGGCGGGGCTGAATGCCCAGAAGACAAATCTGAATTCTCTGTCTCGAGATTGCTTCGCCATTTCCCCACCCTGCCATTCCCACTCAACGACTGTACCGGGATTCGCTCCTTGAAGGGCGGCAAAAAACCTGCAAATTATAAAAGGTAACCATAAATAAATAAATAAATATAGTTACAAACAACACGTAAATACGTTTATAATTAATTTTTGCTTACTGAGGGAATTGTGCGAAGTTCGATTCCCACGTGCCATGCAGACGATCAATGGGTTTTTTTCTCCCGTGCCACGCCTTCTTGTAGCTGACATCGACGCCCCAGGCACTTTTTACGTCGGCCTGGACCATTTCCACACTGTAGGTCACCTACTTCTGAATCTTAGCCAACAGAAGATTTGAGATCAGGTGGCGGTCACATTCTTGTGGTCATTTTTCTCGAACACTTGCATGCAAGTGTGGCTATCGGTCCATTCGGTTACCTCCACATGTTGTGATCCCGTTTGTTAAGACTCACCCGAGCCTTCCATATACATGGTACAACTTCAGCTGATCTGCACACAACTTTGAACGACTTCTTATTGGAATCTTTTGTCCGGACCGCCCTAAGATTCTCAACATTCCAGGCCATAATACCAGTCCGGGCTTCTTCCTTGGTACGAAAAACTGTACCCAAACGGATAGTCTCGGCATGCCCATCCCAGACTGGCAAGGCATACTCGTCCCTGTCTACACACGACGAGTCCCACTCACCCATCTCGCGATAATCGTAAAGGCCTTCATTTGGAAAGGGGTGTTCTTCAATGAATTCTTGTTCGCTCTCCTCATTAATCTGTCCGATTCGGTTTCCGAGGTCTCATCCGTGAAATCGTCTTCACCGGGAATGAAATCTTCATCTCCAACAATTTCTTCCTCAATGTCCGGTCCTCTCATGGTAAAGCTCGTTCCTTCGCTGAAATTACTCGTCCCTTCGCCGAAATTACTCGTCCCTTCACCAAAATTACCGGCATGCGTAGTCCACGTACCCTCACCACCAAACATTCCCTCGTAACCATATGATGGCGTAGGATCCTCAACCTGTGTAACCTGTGTGTTTGCTTCCAACACTATATACAAAAACACATAGGACTTAGGAGGAGAGTAGTAAATCCACGAAAGAGAATTATCATTATTCAGTCTTCCGGTAATAAACGAACCATCCTGTTGTCTCGCCATCAAAGTAATATCCGAAATTGTCCAACTATCACGAAACCCACCATTTTCGTAAATCATATCTACCAATTGTTCATATGATATTATTCCATTAATAACAAATGAACAATCCGGACGAGACATATAATTCGAAAAATTCCATAACTCACTCTGGGGAATTTCCCAGTACACATTAACAAAGTATGGACCGTTAGACGACATTTATAACCTGTTGCACAAAAAAAATTTATATTTTACAAATTAAAACAACACAAAATGGCTAATCAAACACCCCGAGAAAATTTCAATTATTATTTTACCAATCTACATTTAAAATTTCAATTATCTTACCAATCTACATTTAAAATGGCTAATCAAACACCCGAGAAAATTTCAATTATTATTTTACCAATCTACATTTAAAACTCATTTCCAACAACAACATATAATTAATTATAATTTTACTCAAACAAAAAGAAATTGTCAATTAATTTATAAAAAACACCACAAAAACCTTAATCACCAATCTACATTTAAATTGGCTAATTAAACACCCGAGAAAATTTCAATTATTATTTTACCAATCTACATTTAAAACTCATTTCCAACAACAACATATAATTAATTATATTTTTACTATAACAAAAAAAAATTATCAATTAATTTATAAAAAACACCACAAGAACCCTAATCACCAATCTACATTTAAAATGGTTAATCAAACACCCGAGAAAATTTCAAATATTATTTTACCAATCTACATTTAAAACTCATTTCCAACAACAACATATAATTAATTATATTTTTACTCGAACAAAAAAAAAATTGTCAATTAATTTATAAAAAACACCACAAAAACCCTAATCACCAATCTACATTTAAAATTGTCAATTAATTTAGTACAATTGCCACAATAAAAACCCTAATCACCATAATCCAACAATAACATCAAATTCATAAACAATTTGGATAAATATTCAACATATATTAAACCAACATTCAAGATTTTCTAAACAATACTCGATTAACCAAATATATCTCTTAAACATTCATAAACAACCAAAAATTATTATTACATTATATTAAAATAACAACTAACATCTTCTTCGACGATTGGTTGAAAATTTGTTTTTTTTTAATGCAGCTTCCATTCGCCAAAAAATCGAGCAAAAAACGATTGGAAAAAACGAGAGGAGAAATGAAATGGAAAAATTTGTTTTTTTTTTTAATGCAGCTTCAATTCGCAATAAAATCGAGCAAAAAAACGAGCAAAAAACGAGAGGAGAAAATGAAATGGGAGAGGAGAAATGAAATGGGGGTTGTTCTCGCAGATATATTTATCAAGCGAAAAACGGATTTCCAAAATCCGTTTTATTCGTTTTTTTTTTAATTAAAAACGGATTTCCAAAATCCGTTTTATACTGTGGATGTATTATTATTATTAAATTCGACCGTTATCTTTTAAAAAAAAATTAAATAAAAAATAAAGGATGGTTACAGCTGCAGCTATGGACAAATATGTGAAAACCCTAGCTAGGTTAGCTATTGTAGAGTAGCTGAGAGAGAGAATATATTCATTGTGCAGGGAAGAAAGAAAAGCTATGAAAAAATTATCCATTCCATTGAGCAGTCACTATCTTGCTTTTAAGGTTTCTTGTTCTTATGCTATGTTTGGATCGAAGTCAGGTTTCTTTTACATACCCCTCTTCTTCTTTATTTTCAGATCTCTGAGGTAGGTTGCTTTTATAGTCATGTTTTTCAGATCTCGAGGTAGGTAAGAAAAAGAAAAATATTATCTAATATTGGAACAACTTCTCAGTCAAGCTCTCTAATATCTAACGTGGAAAATGACGACATGCATGAGAATGCAAAAAGGAAAAATGCAGGTTTCAGCTAGAAGACAATCTAGCATACTTAGCCGTCTAGATGTTGACATGTGTCCTCTAAACCCTAGCCTAGGATCTCTCAGCCGTTACATATAATATCCATTGTGTAAAGATGATCCGTGCATATGAAAAACTAGATCTGATATACTGTAGAGTGATATTGAAAGATATTGAAAGATGAGAATTAAAAATCCATATTTGATGTTTAATGATGTTGCTTTCAGCATTACTTTCTTGTTCTTTTCCTTTTATCTAGCATCAGGGAATTACAGTCATGTTTTAATCTTAGCACATATTTTTATATACCAATAAATGAAACAATATCATGCAGGTAAAACTTTGTATTAAAATACATTAGCAGCTGGAATTCAATCTCCCAGCTATGTCCAACAAAAAGAAGACAAAGAAACAAATATTCCAAAAATTTAACAATATAAAATGCTTATTCACACACGATTCAATCCGTAGACTGTCAACATGCGGGGCTGACCCAGGCCATAATGGTAGCCTCTGTAGAGAATAAAAGAATAATCAAACTATTCATGGAGAAAGCACCAGTAGTTCTAATGATAATGGTTCCAATGAGTGGCACAAGGCAAGGAATTATTAGTGAGAAGAACCATCACTGCTTAACCAGTGCCTACACAACTTTAGGTAAAGATGGACTGCACAGAAATAAGAATATATTGTTAAATTACAATAACTTACATGCTTAAGATTGAATATCTAGTACAATATCACGCTCAGAAGAGTAACATTAGAATGTGATAGAACATATGCCTGATGACATGGACTAGAGCTCTCTTATAAAGAATTGATCTTCACATCTTAACCAAACTAGAAGCAGCAGATTTAACATGAACATAAATTTGCAAGAATTTATTTCATCCACATAAATTTATTGCAAGAACTTAACCAGAATCAATAGCCATAATGCATCCACATAATAACTTGTGTAAGCAGAAATTATTTCATCCTTTGTAAAAATATCCTCTTGTGGGCCAGTCTCGTGCAACTATAAATAAATTTTGTTGTTGCAAGGCTTAACCAGAATAAAAAAATTTACATAACTTTCAATTAGTTACTATATTTTTTGTGCCACATTCTAATTGACTAATTTATAAAATTTATAGTGCACAAATTCTTACTTAGTTATCAATTTAATTAAAGTGTAGGAAATAAAAATACATGATAAAAGAAAAAAAAAGAACACAATTTTGTATTAAACCAAATGGCTCATTTCTTACAACAAGGAACAACAACAACAACAACAACATATCCAGTATATTCCCAACAGGTTGGGGTCTGGGGGGTCAGTTGTACGCAGACCTTACCCTTCTAATTATACAAGGAGGCTTCTTACAACAAGGAACTGAAATTAAAAAAAAAAAAGTAAAAAAAACTAGAGCATCCTACAGACTGAACAAACGAACTACACCAGCTCATTCATCCAACTAAACATCCAACCACCAAGTCATCCATCCAATCACCAAACCCAATTTCCTCGTGGAGGTAGTAAAAAATGTCATAGAAAATTTTTAAACCCAATCCCACTCCTACCAATACCATGGGGTGCATATTGGGTTCCGCACCTGCCATCGAAATCAAATATCTCACCACAGTTGTCATTCCACATTCCACCATATTATATATCTCGATCTTGGTTAATAAATTGATCAAAGGAAGGAATGATAATGTGGTTGCATACATTGTTGCTATGGATGCACGATTTGTTTTGATCTTTTTGGAAATCATGATTAGAGCTACAAAGGCCATCATGGTGGCATCAAACAATGGTTTCAAGTCCGTTTGACCTTGATAGTATTTTTGGCAACAACACATTTTCTTTTCTTTCCACAAATTCCTATTTTGAATTTTCCACTTCCTTGGTACTTTAACGTTGTCAAATACCCATTTTCGGAGCTCGTTATCTTTGAGGAGTAAAAAAAACCCTACGGCAATCGATGACGAAAACAGAAATAACGACAACCAACCGATCCGTCGAGCGTGGGTGAGGGAGGGTATATTTTCCTCGTGATGAATTTGGATTCCAACTTCTGGGGCCGGAATTTGGATTCGATGTTGAGCTTGGATTTCTGGGGGATTTGGGTTTCGAGAAGAACTGTTAGAAGTCCTAGTTCGTGGAGTTGAGTTGGTTTGTTAGGATTTGGGCCACGAGCTTGGGTTTCTGTGGGATTTGGGTTTCGAGAACAGTGAGATGGTAGGAAATGCATATGGAGTATTGTGAGACATCTTTTCTTTTCTTGTTTTGATTGATGAATTTGTATATTTTGGTGGTGAAAAATAAAATCATGAGTGCCTCATTTATAGAGTTGATTTTTATTTTTATTTTAATTTATTTTTAATCATATGGCACTTTTGATAAGAGTATTGATGCTTTACCTCTTGAAAATAGTCATAAACCTGGCAGGTTTAGTTCTGTTTTTAAACCTTTCACAAACCTCCCTCAGCACAGTCATCACGCGGGTCCATGCAGCTACAAGTCTCTCCAATGCAATAGAATAGCTTACACATGTTTCCTATCCATTCTACCCTAGGTACTATATAGCTTGTAAAGGGCTCAGCAGGAATAAAAGAAATATACACTACATTCCATGTGAACAAAAGAAGTTAGTATTGATGTAAACTTTACAGGTTGCAGAATTTATGAGATCCATTTGCTATTTTCCTTTACATGTCTTTGTCATGCTTTTCCTTGAAATGTTAGTTTTTTCTAATTTCCAATAATTGATTTACGACCAATTTTCATATTTTAAAAGAATTGGTAAATATGAGAAAAAAATAAGGTGATGCAAAGACGTAAAGTGTGATATGTATATGTAAGTATTTGTTGACTTCATTTATCTCAATAATGTGCAAGTAATTTTCACCTTAGTGATGTGTATGAATAAACTACAACCTACAATTACAATTTTTTTATTTGGGATTTGATACATGTAAATAGATTTAATTTGTATATCAAAATGCAGATATCCAAGTGTACAGTTATATCTATATCTATATCGGTACAATATACATAATCCCCTGTATTATACGAAATCGGCGCGTTTTTCCTTGGTATTTTAAAAATTGCGTCAAACCCTCTTGTATTAACTCACTGTTGCACGATTCCCTCTTCTCCGTACAACTTAACAGCGTGTGGTATACACATTCATCTAATGCGAAAATTGTTCATTTTTTTCATACATTTTTTACTTAAAAAATGAAGTTTACTATTTCACCCCTTACTATTCTACTCATTATTAGACAAAAATAAATGTTTGGCTACTCCTCCCAAGATTCGAACTCATGCCTAAACAACATTAGGAAAGCCTTCAAACCACTCTATCACCGTCAACGTATATTACATATCTAACACACATTTATATAAAACAACACGAAAAGAGAAAAACTTAATCAAATAAAAAATAAAAAATAAAATAATCACAAACTAAAGTAATTATAAAAAAAATATAACTTAAATAAAATAAAAGTTAAATCAAATGTAATAAAATGTGAAATTTGAAAATAATAAATAAATGTATTACTATTTAATAAAAATAAAATGATAATTTTATTTAAATAAATTAAAAAATATAAATGTAAAATAAATTTTAGTAAAAAATTTAAATATACTTTTTAATGAATTGAATTAATATAGTATATATAAATAAAATAAAATAAAATAAAATTTATTTATAATAAAATAAAATGATACTTCTATATATAATATATTAAAATAAGTTTTGGTTATTTTATTTATTGAAAACTGAATAAATATAAAATTTTATAAAATTATTAATCTTATTATAATTTAGAATCTCTTCATTCGGTTATTATATTATTTATAATTTAAAATCTATTTACTCAATCATTATGTTATTATAATATAGAATCTATTTACATAATTATTATATTATTTATAATTTAAAATGTATTTATTCAATTACTATATTATTTATAGTATAGAATCTATTTACTCCATTATTATAAAATATGTATACTGAATTATTATATTACTTATAATTTATAATTATTAGATTATTTATAATATATAGTCTATTTATTCAATCATTATATATTTATAATATAGAATATAATTACTTAATTATTATATTTTGTATAATTTAAAATATATTTACTCCATTATTATAAAATATATATATTGAATTATTATATTACTTATAATTATAAATTATTTTATTATTTATAATTTAGAATCTATTTATCCAATTATTATAAAATATACATACTGAATGATTATATTATTTATGATTTAAAATTATCATTATACTAGAATAGAATTTATTCAATTATTATATTGTTTATAATATAGAATCAATTTATTCAATCATTTATTATGTTTAATTTAAAATATATTTAGTGACTCGTTATATAATTTATAATATAGAATAATATTTAAGAAATCATTATATTATTTATAATTTAGAATATATTTAATTATTACATTATTTTCGTTATAAGTTATGATATATATATAGCGGTTGGTTCAAATAAAAACTAGTCCTGGTGTGAGAACCGTGAGAACCGTTTTTTATGCTATTTTTAATTGTATATGATGCTATTTTTCATATTAGATGATGCTATCATTTTTACAAATGCAAACAGAAATTGTGTTGCTATTTTTAATAAAATTCATCCTGGTTAAAAATAGCACCAAACACAATTAATCATAACACTACTCACAATTAAAAAGAGCGGTTCTCACGGTTCTCATTATAAGACTTGGTTATCATTTGAACAACATCATATATATATATATATATAGAGAGAGAGAGAGAGAGAGAGAGTTGGGATCCAACGAGAATGATAGATAGTGAAAGAAATAAGAATAAATTTAGACCATGGGATCAACCATATCAATGGTTATGATAAGTCAAATTATGGTCAATCATTAATGGCATTCTGGTAATTAATTGATTATAGTGTGGTCAAATATGTGCATTTGACTAATAATTAGGGATAAGTTAGTCAATACACATACATACATTTATGTGGGACCCACCTACCAATTAAATAACTCCTCTCTCTCATCCCATCACTCCTTCTTCCTGATTTGAGATCTGCAATTTCACACGCACCAATTCACACACACACACACACTACGCCAACCACACACGGCGGCGCCACCAAAAGATCAGTCGGAGCCAAACCTCACAATCTGCCGCCGAACACCCGTCTCCGACGCCGCCTCCCGGCGCGGCCACCATGCCGTCGAGCACCACGTCGGCGATGTCCACCGGCGACACCTTCATTTGCAGATAACCAACCGTCCCCTGATGCCGAGTGCCGCCACCAGCTACAGCCTGTTGCCACCTGCCGCCGAACGATGCCGCCCACCGCCCCTCGCACCATCTCGCTCCCTTTCTCGCACGACGGCCATCTCGCCGGCAAACAGATCGGTTTCCCTCCGACGTCGTCGTCGAAAGTGTCTTCTCCGCCTGTAAGCTTCGACGACTTCCCGGCGGGCGTCGAAGCTGATAACCGCCGCCACGTAAAAACTGGTCGATGGACGGCGAAGATTCAGGTGGCGCTCGGCGGCTGAAAAAAAACCCTGCTCGATGCTGTTGCTCGAAGGTTCCGACGTTCTTCCATATTCAGCCACAAAAGATTGATGAAATAGCGTGGTGCCGTGTTCTGATTGACGGGAGATGGATTACAGTCTAGAGAGATTTGAATTTTGGGGACTTGCTTTTGAAAATTGGATAAGTCCAAGGACTTTTCTGCAAATTAAGAAAAATTCAATATATTACAATTCAGTCCAAGGGTCCAATTTGTAGTTTATTAAAAATATAAAAAATATAATAAATATATTAAATGCACAATAATGATAGAAAAAGTGCACAATATTGTATGAGAAATGCACATTAAAAACTTCGTTTTATTTTATTACGAACTTTTGTCCCAAATCAAATTAAAAATGAACATAATTAATTGGTTTAGTCGGTTCGGTTAACCGAATTATCCCAAATAATCGAAATACTTTATTATTTATATTAAAATTATATTTAATTTATTAATAATATTATTTATTATTTATTATTTTTATATTAGCTTTGGTTGAAACAATTTGAGTTTGGTTGGTTTCGATATCTAATGTGCAATCGGACAGCCGTGATAAAGTGCAACATGTTGTTTTGTAAAGTGCAACACGTTGTTTTATAAAGTGCAACGGGTTGATGTATAAAGTGAACTGTTGTAATTTTTGTATGTTAGCATGCTTGTATTCTGTGTGGATAAATAATGTGATTAATGTTAAAATATTATTTATATTCGTTGTTTAGATTTATGTCATGTGGTATTTTGGGGGGTGCAGAGAACATTAGTTGTTGTGTGCGGTGATAAAGTGCAATGTGTTGTTTTATAAAATATTGTATTGATATATAAAATGCACTAGTTTATATGATCACATATAAATTATGTACTTTTGAAAACTATAATCAGTAGATACAATTGTATATCGAATTAACCTAAATAATTGATTATTTATTATGAAAAAATATATGTATTATTTTAATAACTTTTATATTATAAAAAATAATTTGTTATTTATTATTATAAAAAATATAATTTATATATACATAAAAAAATAAATAAGTTATTTTTAGTTATTTATATAAATAAAAAAAAACTAGGATTTTAAATGTAAAAATAAATAATCGACCGAAAAAATAAAATTCGATCCCAAGATTGTGTATGACTATTTCGGCCGTTATAGTGCAATGTGATGGTTGCTAATGTGCAATACTTCCAACATTAATGTGCACTTGAAGTACAACTATTTTTTATAAAAAGTATACTTATTATTTTAATATTTTTTATTTAATATTTTTTATTTAATATTTATATTATTTTTAGTTGAAAATATAATATATTTGTTATATATTATAATTTGTAATTTAAATTATCAAATTATTTATATTATAAAATTATATTCAATTTTTTAATATGTTAATTTAATATTTTATAGTATTCTTTTTTATTTAAAAAACATAATATTTGTGTATAAAAAATATATATAAATAATATTTTTAAATATTTTTATAAATTACTCCAACCAACACAGCAACACCGTCATCATTGTGATAACTTTAAGAAAAGAACCCAAAGTAACTTAAAACGCCATGCTCAAAACAGAGCCAAGTAAAACTGCATCCCCAACCCTTCAACTTCAAATTTCTCACAAACGTTCAACCCCAAAATTGAACCGCCGGCAACTTTTCAGAACTCAATCACCGACCACCATACACCTACAGCATTCGCCGGATGTTGGCGCAGGTCCAGCTGTATGGATGCGAGAAGAAGCAGTCGGATAGGAGTATAGGACGATTTTTCTTTCAATTTTGACGGGGAGGAGATTCCGTCGGCGGCCGATCTATTGTTCCGAGGCGACGCCGATGAAGACGATGAAGGTCAATTTCGAGGCCGTCGGAGGACGGTGAACTCGGTGAGCGGCGCCACGGGCCTCCCCTGAACAGTATCTCCGGCGACTGATTGGTTGGAGAAGGGTCGGCAATTTCAGGCGGTCGAAGTCTGCTCCCAGCGGTTGCGGAGGCACGGCGTTCCGTGAGATCGCGGCGGTGAAGGCGGAACTTGCAGGTGGCAGGGCGGCGTGGCGGCGGGCGGTGACCGGTAGAAGGAGTTGTGAACTGATGGGAAGGCGTGTGTGTGTTTTTGTGTGTGTGTGTGTGAGAGAGAGAGGCATGTGGGGT